>JAIPRL010010854.1:0-14618 GCA_025469235.1 Pemphigus obesinymphae
GGATATTATAATATTATAATAAATCATAATTATGTATTATTATTATTATTATAAAACGAAACACACGTCGCGGTCGTCGTAAAAATTCACGAACAAGATTTTATTTTATTTTACCTATACATTTTATACATGTCATGTGTTATGTCATATCGTAAAAACAAAGTGTAATTAAAAATAAATCGTAATAATATTTTACGTAGGTACAAAATATCAAACGTATAACCTGCGGGTAGGTACTTGTGAATTGTGTTACTTATCTTATATTATAAAGACTACGACATAAAAATAATTTCTGGAATTAATCAAAATCCATTACCGACATGGCGGCACAATCACGAGGGTGAATGTGGTACAATTATAAATACCTATACATTTTTGATGGGCTTTTTTTATTCAAAAATCCAAATAATAATAGGTATACGAGTATGTTACATTTTTTCGGTTTTTGGATTACCATTTTCACACCCGCGATTTTGAATGAACACAGTATATTAATAAAAAAGTTTAGTTTGTCCATAATTTTGCCGCCCGGGGCAAGAGACCCCCCCTGCCTCTCTGTATCTCTGAACATTTGAATACATTAAAAAAAAAATTTTGATTCGTATTTTCTGAGTGAGATGAAGAGCTATCAATAAATGAACTGGATTTCAAATCCATTTCGAGAATAAATTATGACGAGTGGATTATGAATAAAAGATATAGAAGAATTAATCGACATTTTTGAAAACGGTTCACTAAAAATGAATTTTAATCGAAAACATTTAATCAATTAAATCTAGTTATCTATTCAAAAGACTTATCCAACTCTTTCTGATTAAGCTGTTAAGAAGCTACTACCCTTCTTTACATCGTATAATTGTGAAGTTGGCTTTTCGGCGATGGTCGCTATCAAAACAAAATTACGAAGCAAATTGTAATTGTCAAACTTTCTGCGCCTCACATTACCAAATTTTGAAATGGATATCAATGCAGTCATCAAGAAAAATAGAAAACATGTACATTGTACACCCTTCTCAATAAATATGTAATAAGAAATTATGCTTTTTTTTTTTAAATTTATTAAATTAATTATACATTTTTACCATATTAAGTAGTTAATTAATTAGGTACATGATATTACTGTAAATGTATTTTAATATAAATATTATGCTTTTTCTTTATTAATGAGCATTGAGCGCATAACAAAAAAAAAAATAGTCAATAGGTACTATGTTGTGGGTCGCAAAAATTAAAAAATTTCAAAAATGGGTCGTACTATTGTAAGTTTGGGAATCTCTGATCTAGTTTATTATGTATAGATATATAGGTATATCTGTGAAAATAATCGAGTGTCGAGACTCGACCAGTCAGTCATGACTGAAACGTCTCCGTCGCCCACGCCAAAATCGATGTGACTGATGACGTGCTCCGTGCCATCCGCCGTAACTAACAACAGAACGCAGCGCTCAATTTTGTATACGCGTGGCCAATCCATGGTAATATTACTAATTAAATTAATATAATCAATGATATTACCTCTAATTATTATGCTTCATGATGGTATAATATGATAATCTAACCACGGAGCCGTGCATGGAGGTATATTATAACGTTCGTGGTTATAACATTATTATAATATTGTAATAAATCGCAATACGTATCGCTCTTATCGGACGAATCGCCGGACGACGTATTGTCCTATAAACCGTGGGCGACCGTGCGTCCTCGGTCAACTAGATACACTTGCGACGGTCACCCCGAAAACACGGCATTTTGTTACCGCCGAATAATAACCACGAAGAATGATAGGTACTATTCATTTTTTTTTTTTGCCAAGGTGTTTTATTCCAAAGACCAATTATATAATTTATACTCGTCCCCGTTAATATTATATTCTCGGCGTCCCATTGGCCGTTCAAATAGTACGTCTTTGGTGTCTGACATTTTTAACAACCACAGGTCACAGTTTGCGCGTCTCGTGTGCTCGTTATTTCTGTGAAACGACGGAGTGCGTACTTTTTCGCAATCGTTGTCGTATTATTAATCCGTACAAATCAATACATTCAAATCGAGTTGTTACAATGGCTTCTGATGGAAATTACCGATTCGCCATAAGTAAGTGAAAAGAAACTTGTATCGTTTATTTCATGTCGAGTAGGTACCTCTCACCTATAGTATAGGCGTACTGCTATGTGTACCTACATACGGGCGATTCGTGTTTTTCCGAGTCGCGGTATAGGAGTTATTCTAGTGCAATCATTCGTATTTGTATTGTTTTCAAAAGTAATATATTTGAATATTTCTGAGTCCTGTACCCATTGCCGATATATTTAATAGTTATCCATAGGTATATTTTTTGATTAGAACACAATGAACAATTTATATCGAACAATTGATATAGGTACATGTAAACAATGTAACGACGACGAACAATTTTTATTTATGATTTTATAGAGGTACGGTGTGTATTATATACCTATCCGACCAACGCGGTACGTATTGTATATTCGACCGTATACGCGTCAGTGCACATGCGCACGGACTTCGGAAAATTGAAATCTGGCGTTTGGGTACCGACGAAAAAAAATGTCATAATATTACAAAATGACCCATGGGTTTTTTCTTTGTATACTAGGTATAATCGTAAAAAATATCCCGTGGTCGGATTTTATTGTGTTCCGCTCCCCTTTTTCACCTACGAGCATGGCTTTTGGGTACTTGAATTGATGTATATATGAAAGTGAACTAACTGGCTATGCACTTTTTAATTACAATACAGTATACAAACAGAAAACCCGTGTGTCATTTTTCAATATTATTATAATGTCGTAATTCGACATTTAAATCAACTATTAACTGATAAAAAATATGATAATGGTCAAGACCGAAAGTTAGGTATGACACCTACTCTACGGTTGGTGTGAAAAAAGTGTACACCCATATAACACTTTTTTATAACAAACATCGTATATGATTACCTACACTATTTCTTTTATTTCACTATTTCAAAACTAAAGCTTTGGTCAATACTTTTTTCAAAACAAACGTAGCTAATGCGTACTTTACCTTTAACATTCTGACCTTACAAAATGTTTCAAAGTCCATATGACGCGTATATGGTCGGGTATATATACACACTATTTTATATACCTATCTCCATATATAACAATCCTATCTTATATATATATATATTATAGCATTATAAGCCCTTTGCTGTGATTATTAATTTCTTCCATTCCTCTCTATTATACGCATGGATCATGTCTTTATTCCAATCTGGTTTCTGCTCCTTTAAATCCCTTTTGACTGCATCTAACCACTGTTGCTTTGGTCTACCACGTGGTCTTTTTCTGTTTAATTTGTTTACAAGTACCATCTTGACAATACTGTTGTCGGCTCTCCAGACGTGGCCTGTCCAATCCAATCTTGCTCCTTTTACAAATTGTGCTATACTTCCTTTTCTATATATAATTCCTGCACCTGTTTGTTTGACCTTCTCTCTCACGCTTGGGTATCAAGGTTATACACGAGAACATACATTTTCCTTAACATCTTTCTTTCAAATATATTTAACCTATTTTCATCTCCTGCTGTGTAGCCCAGGTGCAACAAGCGTAGGATACACCTGGTCTGAGATACGGGGTATATAATGTTTCTTTGGCTTTCCTAGACAATAATTTTGACTTGAACATTATATATATACTTATTAATTATTTTTTTGCTTATTTAGTCAGTAATTTGTAGATTTGTACGCAAATTCTAGAAAAAGTTTTTTTTATAATTTTAGTTTTTTTTAAAAAAAAAAAAAAAAAAGTCTTTATTTTAGGAGCTACAAAATTTGGTTTTGCCTAGAAAAATATTTTTGATTCAGTCGGCACTGGGTAGGTAGGTACTATTTAATTATATTTTTGTAGGTACTTGGCATCTTGCTCTAACTTAGGTTTAGATGTATGTTGCAATAAGTCTAAAAATTAAAACCCACTATATAATACCTATCGTAATAATATCTTATTTATATCTGTAAAAACTACAACAAACCGAGTCTTGAATCTTCCAAGGTGTCTTGTCATATTTATTTTGTTGACTACCTAATTTGTTCTTGATTAGTCCACTCTCTGTATACAATCAAACTATTCTAACCATATATAATATAAGTAAGAGGATATTGTGTCTATTATAAAATTTTTGTAAGTTTTCGTTGTTTCTTCTGTCATTAGTTTGTGCCTCTGTATAGTACATCCCATATATAGCTTTTAGTAACAAGTAACTAGATTTCACTAACGAATGTTATCCCTGGTCTTAAGGAATTATGGTATAGTAAGTATCTTTCTAAGCGTTTATTTCCATTTGTTATCTGTTAATTTACCTCTTGGTGCATATCGTTTCTGCTATTGACAGCTAAGTATTCTAAATCTTCCATTTTTTTTTCAAATATAAAAGTTGTTTCTGCTACCTATAGAATCTATGTGTTTTTTGATACAACCATGTATTTAGTATTTTCTTTGTTTACGCCATAAACTAAAATAGCAAGGACTTACAATGAATGGGTGAGAGGATGGTTTGAAGACCAGTCACAAACTGACCAAGGAGTACACAGATGATTATGGTACATCTAGCTGTGTTGTTACACAACATCGAGTTTTGACTGCACATATATAGTATGTGCTCGGTCGGCATAATTATATAATAATACTATAATAATTTGTACTGTATTAATCATATATCACAGTATATTTAAATTTTTTACTATATAGCGTAGTAATCGCCCTTGACGCATCAGTCACAAATCCCAACAGTGAATTGAGGCCATGCCAGTTCATTACATCTTAATTTGTGGTTTACTCATAGTCCTATTTTTTTTTATACAGTGATTTTTTTTTTTTTTTTTATAAATTATAATGCTAAGTAAAAATAATGTTTATCCATATGTTTCTCCATAGAAGAAATACATAAAAAAATTTCATGTGGTTCAAATGATTCTGCAGTATTAAAGTAATGAATAAAAATAATTGTAAAATACTGAAAATAGTTAAATTGCTTCAAAATTAAAAATAAAGAATTCCGAGGGGACAGATCTATACCAGAGAATTATTTTGAAAGACCTTTTTACCTTTTTATGCACTGAATAACATACAATTTTGAATTATGTATTTGAATACACGTGTAATTATTTTATTTTAAATTTATTTGTAATCCATCAAAAATTTAAGTCCACCCACTTTTGGTACACAACACATACTTATTTTCATTTTGCATGTACTATCTATTTCTATTTAATGTCATACTATTTTTAACTAATACAGTTTTGTCATTTGTAGTATTAGAATAAATTCACCTACCTTTTATAAGATATAAAAGTAATAAAATTATCTGTTTCTTTCATAGGAGTTTTTCAAATAGAGTTGTATCTATACATATTTGAAGTATTGTAATTTAAAAATAAATGTCATTAAAATTAAAATCTTTAATATAAAATATAGATATAATGTTCTCGTCTTTAAATTTGATAATGGTCAATTTACTCTAATACTGAAAATGACAAAACTGTATTGGTTATACAGAATATTTATTCTGCATGTTGCTTAAATATAAAATTATATATAATATATTATAAATATTATATTTATAATATTATAAATTATAGTAATATATAAAGGTGGTAGAAAGTTACCCCTTTGATCCACGGACAGTATAATGTATTATTTTATTTTAAATATTTGAAAGCGCAAAGATAAATCATTCTATTCAAAAGACGATTCTGAGTAAAGTTTGATAAATATAAAATAATATTGAAGAAGAAAAAAAATAAATTTGTTCTTTTGTTATTTATCCTACATTTATCAAATATTTTTATTATAAATGGTAGTTTTTCTGTATACTTAAGAGGACGCCATATTGTCGTGTTTCCACATGTGAAATGTGCTTTAGGAGATGCACGTTTCTAGAAAATTTAATTATTTAAACATTAAAACAACCTCTGTAAAAAATTAAAGATCATAAAATGAACTAAATTTTTACATGGATTTTCAATAAAGTTAAAAGTTATTGTTAGTTCAGTTATAATACTTTAAAAATAAAAAATTTTGGAAAATTCTAAGTCTTATAATAAGTTGTCTTCTAATAATTTTATCGAAAATTGCACATGTAAAAATTTTTATAAAGGTCATAAAATGCTAAAATCACTCAGTTTCTCAGAAAAGTGAATTTCCCGAAATATGTTTTACATATTTTTTCACAATAAAAATATGTTACTGGTATAGGAGTTTCTTTTAATTCTGAAATGTATTTAAATATTATTCAATCGTGAGATTTTCATTTTTCTAAAAATATCCTTAAAATTACTTGTACAAACCCCCATAAAAAGCAGGTGTGTGACGTTCTCTTAAGGGTCCGCAAAACCTGCAATTATCGAGGGATTCTGTATACCAATAGTAGGTAGGCAATTTTTAAAATAATTTTAGAATTTTAATTTTAAAATCTATGAATTAAGAAATATTTAAGTATGTTTTAAACTTACCAAATCTAAAAATAGTTCCATACTTATTGCCATACCTTTTTATTGTTGTGTTTATTATATAAATATAAATATACAATATTTCCACCTAAAGACCAATATTCGGAATAATATTGTGGAACTTTGGAAAGTCAGATTTAAAATTTGAAAACAGATTTGAATTTGTCTGTCTCTTCATATTGTATAATACTTGATGAAGTATTAACATTGTTACTGTATATTTTTCTTAGTTGATAAATTTATACATTTTTTATATAATTTTATATTTTTAATTAGATGATGATGTTCTTTGTTATTATGGTGTATTGCTGTACAAAGCAAAATGTCTAAACCGGCGCATATCAAATAGTGGATTGGCTGAATATTTCGTTCATTTTGTAGGTTGGAAAAATACTTATGATGAATGGGTCAAAGACATTGCATTATTGTATATTAATGATGTTAATTTGAGAAAAATGAATGTATTAAGAGAATTTTAGTAAGACATTAGTATTTAATTACTATAATTTTTTTTCAAAATGAATACATATGACATTTATGATATTTAGTTTAAATTCAGATAAGAATAAATCACATGCTGTAGTTAGTAAAGTAAAAGAAGCTCAACGCAAAAAAATAAGTAAAAGAAAATATAATACAAAATCCTTAGCATCTTATCCAAAAACCATTAAGTCGATAACTATGCCAAAAGTTGACATGAATAAAAATAATTCATATGCAATACAAAAACCAATGAAAATAAGTAAATAAATAAACATTTTGTTTATATTTATCAATTCATTCAATTTTCTTTTTTTAGCTCGTCCTGATTTAAAAGAAACAATTGATTTGACAAATGAAGAATCAAATGAAGATATTATTGATCTTACTGATGATCTTTTAGAATCAAGTTCTGAAGATATTAATTCCAAATCTAATGATAAGGTATATTTTATATGTATATATTAATTTTAAATTCACAAAAAAAAAAAAAACTAAATTATTCCCAAATTTATTTTCTATTGTATGTTATCAGTATAATAATATAGTTTTAACTCCACATCACTTATATGGATTAATTCAATACATGGTGTAACTGTGACAGTGGTCTATATCTGATAATTAAAATGTTAATCTGGAATACTCTGAACAGTGGCTTAAATAATCCTGCAACTTGCTGATGATAAGTTTATTGATAGATTCCATCATGAATACTAAACTCCTTCAGTAAAACATTGTTTATTTATTTCTCCAATAGTATGTTGTGTGACAGTCATAATGGATACCCTCTCAACACACAATTAATTTTACATTATTAATTAGTTAATTGTTTTTAATAGACTTACTTTTCTAAAATTATAATTTAAAAGTTAAAAGTTGTATTTAGGGGTTATATATGTTTAGAGTTTTCAAAAATTATATTTTTGAAAAGTATGTATTTTGAGGAATATTCCTTGAAAATTTTAAATCTATCCGACAAATATTTACAGAGATATGGACGAACTGTTGTATAACACCACTCACTTTAAACATAAAATCCCCCTTTTTGGGGGATTTTGACAATTTTGACAACCAATGACATTTTCTGGGATTTATGATTTCAGATTAACTCTTGCAGGGTTCAGATGCTCACCCCAAACTTCCCTTTTTTTTAATACATTTGTGTAGATCAACCATAGATTTTGAAAATATTGAATATTTCTGTCTAAAAACATTTTGAGATATACTTCAAATATCTTTATTTAGTGTATAAGTTGTATTATTAAATAGTATATTGTTTAAATCAATTTAATATGAATTTTATCAATATGGCCACATGGTAATGACCACAGAAGCAGGGAACGCTTTAAAACCTATTATACCTTATGTATATTTCTGAATTCGGTTTGCAGGACATGCAACTAGACCATTAATTTCTCTTCTACTTCTTCACTTTTCCTTTATCCTCTTTCAATTTGGGGTCAGCCACCCTGGTTCTCAACTTCCATAGAACTCGATCTCCTGCATCCTAAAACATCAATATTTATTACAAATAGCCCAAAACTAACTAGAAAATGTTGACATCTTTTCTACCTTTGTGGTATTTGGTACAATGTATGCTTGGTGCAAATTTCACGTCTTTAATGTAATTATGAATATTATAACACATTTCAACTATTTTTTTTTTTTAATTTGAAATAATTCTTAATCAATTTTGGATTTTAATATGATACATCAAAATGACAAAAAAATAGACAAATTAATTATATTATTAAAAATAGCAGTTCTTATTAAAAGAAAGTTTTGTTGATCATGCACCATTAAAAATATTGAAATCAGAAATTAATGACCCAGTAGTCAAGTAGCAAACCAAATTTAAAAATATGTGTATAATATATCATTGTAGTGTTACCCGTTTCCATGGACATACAGTATACAGTATATTTTTCAAGTAAAATCGGGAAGTACTAGGGACTACGGAAATACATATTTTTGGATGATTTTTAAATATTTGACCTTTCCAGTACACATACACGCAATACAGTATGCATTTTTTTTAAAGGTTACCCCTATTTCTGACACCAGATTTTGATAGGTAAATTTCAGGATATTTTATTATTCAGTATAGATAAATTATTTTATGTGACAAAGTGAAATTATTTTGTATTTAAATCTGTTATCAAATGTTGACCCATATACATTTTATTCATCAAAAAATATTCTTAAAACTTGTAATAGTTGTAATTTGAAAAATTTTTAATAACACATTTTAGATAGAAAAAAATGTTCAGTAATTTTATTACATAAATCATTGTCCTAAACCCAAAATTGACATAATTACGCGGCTATTTTAAATTATAAATTAATAAATATTTCAAATTTTAAAATGGTTGTAACTTTGTCAATTTTAGATTTAGAATAAAAATCTATAAAAGAAAAGTTACTAAAAAAATAACCTATTGAAATCTGGTGTCAAAAAAATGTGTATTGTATTGCATATTATACGTTGAGTGTTGAATATTTTTTAATCATCCACAAATTTATATTTCGGTATTTCTTAAACTTTCATCACAAAAACCTCACTTCAATCCAATATGTAAAGTCAAAATAATAATAATACAATATACAAGGTATATTCGGAAAGTTAAGTTATAACATGCCTGTAGCCCCAAGAATATTTGTTTTTCAAAGTTGACCCTCCTTCTTACAGAGGAGGTCCTTACCTAATAAGAGATGAGTAGCCATTAGAACCAGTAGCCTGGCAAATTTCATAAGAATGTCAACTTTGAAAAAAAAATTCCCTCAGGGCTATATGATTGTTATAACCTTATTTTCTGATTTATTTTTATAATTTGATCATCGTTCACTAGGAAAAACTTCCTTTGTGAAAAACGGGCAAAATGACGTTTGGGTATTTCTAAATTCAAAAAAAAAAAACTGGTAAAAATTAGGCTTTAATATAAAACAATCTTCTATCTGCTATCTTTTATTTATGGTTAATGAAAATGACCTATATGAATTTTGTGTATAAAACCTTAATATCTTCTTAAATAATGCATACATTATTTAATTATCAATTAAAAAGCACCAATAGCATCTTATTTTTGATACAAAAGATAATTAATTTATAAATTAGTTTTTTTTCTCTACTGAAAAATCACGTCTTTTCACATGCAAGGGTTTTCTCCACAGACAAAAATAGAGTTAAATTAGAGTTCATTCATTTTCTTGTAAAATTTTTCTTAAAGATATTTATCATATGTATATATATATGCTCATCAAATATTATTTAAATTTAATAGCATCCTGCTCTAAAGCCTGATACAGAAAATCAAAAGAGTCTTTTTGTTGGTAAAAGATCATTACCTATGTCTAATGTCACTGAGACCAAATCATTAAAGCTACAATTTAATAAAGGTAATTTTATAAGATTATATTTTAAAAGTATTTTATTTTATATGCTTAATATTTTTGTTTTACAAACTTAGTGCTTTCATGGAATGTGTCTATTGCTAGATCAGTGCCTCTTTTAAATACGAGACATCAAAGTTTGGTTTATCCTAAAACAACCAATTCAAACATATGGATGAATGTAAAGAAAGTAAGTATACCCATGTTTGTTTAGTTAATAAAATTAACTTTTTTAAAATATCTTTTTTAATTAAATGAAATATTTATATTAATTAATTATTTTATAGCCAGCATCTCTTGCTTATACTCGCCAACCACCATTACCACTAGCACAAATGTTAAAACCAATACCTCTTGCATTATATATTATGGTAATATGATACAATTATTATGATAGTTATAGTTGATTAATTTTTATACACAATTTTTCTTTAAAAATATTTATTATTATTGTGTATGTATTATTATCATTAATGTTTATCAAATATTATTTAAATTTAATAGCATCCTGCTCCATTACCTGTTCCAATAAATCAAATAAGTTGTTTTTCTTGGAAAGGAATACCACCTGCGCCTTTTATCAAATATATCGAAATTTCAAATCAACAAATATTTAAAGGTTATTTTAAGATTATGTTCTTAAATTATTTTATTTTATATGCTTAATATTTTTATTTTATAGAAATAAAGATTACATGGAATATGTCCATTAGTAACGCAGTTGCTCATATAAAGGGATATCAAATTTACGTTTATCACGAAGATTCTTTTAAAAAACCAAAAACGGATTTATGGATGAATTTAGGGGAAATAACTGCTCTCCCTGTACCAATAACTTGTACAATTGGAAAGGTAAATAATTTATTTTGCAACTTTTGATACAAATGAAATAATTAAAAAAAAAAATTTTTGTAGTTTATGGTAAAGAATACATACCATTTAGCAGTTAGAGCGGTAGATATACATTCTCGCGTTGGACCATTTAGTATTGTACGTACAATACATTTGTGAATTCAGAAGGATTGACAAAATTATTAATTAAGTTTAGGTTATTTTCATGATAAATAAAATAATATGCATGTGTGTGTATAATGCAGTGAGCATTATTTTTTATATCAAATACTATTTTTTAATACATATTTAGTTTTGGTTAATTAAGTTTTTTTTTTAAATTTTCTGATTAGTAACAGTATTGATAAAGTTGATTTTTAATTGAATCATATTTTTTTTTTTCCTATTAAAAATTGTTATAATATTCTAAATAAAATATCAGTTCTTGCAGGTGTGATTTTCGTTTGCAAAAACCTGATATTATTAAGATCTAAAAATTTAATTGCCGTCTTGTATTTTTAAGAGTATATTATTATATAATTCTATGCTAATATTTTTCTTGTTATATTTAATTTAAATTATATACTTGGTAAAAAATTTCAGATTTTCATTTTATTTAGTTATTCATTTTTAATGATGTTACAAAATTTATAAAAATTAATTAAGATTGTAAGTATTAACATGATTTAACTATAATTATATTTAAATAATTTAAATAATATAATTGTAATTTAAAATTTATGTTTATATTTTCAAATACTAACTATTATATTACTACCATAAACTAGTATTTTAGTTATTGAACTCACTTTATATTGCAGATTTAAATTTACATCATGGAATAAGATGTAAGTGTAATAGATATTCTGCAATTTAGATTCCTAATTGCTATAGAATCTTATATATACTATACTCAGGCCCATATTTTGAGGGAGATTTAAGTCTATCATGTTGAGAAAAGCGTCAAATTTTTAATAGATATATTGACTTGTCCTGTGAGATATCCACTTCTTGTATATATTGAACCAATTTAGAGAATAATTCATTTTTAAATTCAACACTAATAACAAATATAGCTCAGGAAATAAATTGTTTCTGTATTTATTCTATAGATAACAATTATTAGGTGCTTAATTATTTAAAAACTAGTTTCAAATATTTATTAGTACAATTGATATTTTAAAAATAATAAATGTATTTAAAAAATTGTTATCCTTATTCAGATTAAAGTGAAAATTTATTTTTTAATTTCAATATTGTAATATGCTATATAATGTTATTCTTATAGTTCTCAACAATATTTGTCTAAATTTATTTATTATTAATAAATGTATATAGACCCAGATAGATCCGACATGATATTACTGCACGGTATTTGAGCTGATTAAGCAATGTATAGCCAAAAATACTATATGAGCACAAAGTAAAATTTGTAAAAATTTTAATAGTCTGTACTCTATAGTACATTCAAAGGATTTTTGGGCTGGTAGAAATTGTAAAACTATGGTCTAGTAGTTTCCCTTTCCGGCGCTGAATGTATCATTTTTCTCTCTAAAATGATTCAAGATTAAAAAAATATTTATTATTACCATGTGTTTCTAAGTAAATGTATAATTATAATTTATTTAATAGGTAGGTACATCATAATATTATGTACTTTCATATACTTATATGCAATTATTATTTACTTGCAATAGTAATAATGCCAAATTGTGTAAAAAAAAATACTACTTGGAATACTACTCAATATTAATAATACTCTTTCCTTACATAATAGTATAATAACTAAAGATAGGTCGAACAGTTCGAAGTTTGAAAAATCGAACCGAACTGAACTCGAACTTCAACAGTGATATATACGTCTGAACATTACATTATTATAAGTTCAAATCCTTAAACGTCGTACCGATTTTATATATTTTATTTATATATACATTTTTTATTTACCTCGATAATCTGTAGATATTTGGACAAAAACATATTTTAAAATAACTGTTTTGAAACCGTAGCAGTTTTGACAAAATTTCAAGGGAGGGAAGGCTTTATTACCAGGACAAAAAAATATTTTTTCTCTTACCTTAGAGTTTATCCGAGATACTTTTATATTAAAAAAATGTATTAACTACAGCCCAAGGGTGGGGAGAAATCGCCCCATCAATACCCTCCCTTAAAACCGCCACTGTTTTGCAACAATTCGCCCACCTGTCGTTGTAACATTTCTGTTTTTTTTTCGTTCCCGGTCTTTTGAGAACACCGCTGTCCGTAATCAATAATTTATTATACTTATTGTTATACCTATAAAACTTGGAAATGTGTTCTCTTTGTTAAAATTGGGATTAAAAATATTCACGAAGTTATCGAGAAGGTACCTTAGTACCTAAATAATACCTAAAAGTATAAGTATATTATACTAAATTAAAGATATTTTTTTACATTTCATCAAATTATCACTTTTGTTTAATATATTTATATTGAAATTTTCAAGTTATTAATAATAGCTTAGTCAGCTTTTTAACTAACTATTGTTACAAATATACATTAGGTACACATTATAATCAGAGCATATATTTTCATTAAATTGTTTGATGGATAAGTTTTTCCTTACATAGTGAGCAGTTTTAGCGTAAAAGTAAATCATTAGCAAATAAAAGATTAAGACTTTACCTAAATTTTCACATGAGTGATTTTTAATGAAATATTTTCACCTAAAATTATAAATCATTGGTAAATTGTAAAATTAAATGTCCTATAACTCTGTTTTAATAACATTAAAAGTCATCCTTGATGAAATTTAAACAAGTTCTTGATTATTATTTAATATAGATGTATTTTTGCACCAAAACAGCTTGGTTTCTTTTTGCTCATCTTATCAAGTTCGTTCTCTTTGTATAATGTGTAAATTACGCATGTAGCTTTAACATCGTCCAACACTTCCATACTTCATTTAAAAATGCCACCAAACAAAAATTGTAGTCATTCACAATAGACATTAACAACAGTACTAACAAGGTAGCATCATTGATTTATATTACTAATACTATATAAATATAATGAATATATTTTAATCAATGCTAGTCAACCTATATAACAACATACAAATAATCGTATTGTTCAAATACAATTTGACACCCTTTTTATATAAAACCAGATTTAGACACGCGTTGAAACACAGAATAAGGGAATTAATTTTTGATTTACTTAAATTTTGTATTCGGGTTCAATTTTAAACCTCATAGTTCGGTTTGACAACTCTAATAATAACCAACACAAATTTATAAGATAAATAGAAGTATAATTCAGTGGTTAAAGTGGAATATATTTGCAGGGGGGACTATAGCTAATGCAAAAAAAAAGGCGTCCCCTGAACCAGTACCATAATATTTTTTTAAATATTTATATAAATTTAACTTTTAATCCATGTTAT
>JAIPRL010010855.1:0-14616 GCA_025469235.1 Pemphigus obesinymphae
ATTATCGTTTATCGAATATATGGGTAAACAGATATTCTACTATTTCTTGAAAGTTCGGTGTTATCGAAAACAGTCAACTACACAGATACCTACCTAATTATTTTTTGTGAACGGAGGGGGGAATTACTCCCATTAATCCCTGTATCCCCCCCCTTGTGTACGTATAAATAAATTATTTATTCTTATTTATAACTTTGGTAAAAAAAAAAAATCAAGGCTACAAGAATTTTGCAAGACCAAGACCAAGACCTAGATTCATTCAACAAGACCAAGACCAAGACTGGCTTCTACTGAGTCAACAAGACCAAGACCAAGACCAAGACCAAGACTGCCATGATCTTGGTTTTGGTCTTGCTTTGTGCATCACTAATATGCATACTTCATAAATATATTAATACTAATAACTTATTAATAAGTAAATATATTGATGTACGTAAAGAAAAAGTGATGGATCAATAATATCTGGCGGAGTCGATAGATAGTTTTTATGAATAGTAGACGCCGGAGTCGATGGCCGCCGGAATCGATACATACCTTTTTTCGAAACCTGAAGTTTCGGCGGAGTCGATAAATCCCCTTAGCTATAACTTATAATTTTGACGGAAAAATTATTTATTTATTTAATATTTCTGTACAAATAATACTGTTAAAATGAAGGAATAGAATTACTAAAAATGTTAAGTTTTAGATTTTTTTTTTAAACCTTATTAAATTTTCGGATTTACTATATTTAAATAAATAATTAAATGAACAGTTTTACACATCCTCTTATTTCTCAAACTCCAACATGCTCAGGTTTGCACCTTCATATTATATAAGGGGAGACAAAGATGGTTCTTGATAGCTAACCGGCTTGCATAAGAGACCAGATGACGCCATGCCACCAGCGAGAAAAATCTCGTTGGCTAACTCATTTGCTACCTGGGAGTCGAACCGGGCACTTCGTGACACCCGAAACACGCGTTTAGACCTCTTGACCGCAGTCGACTGTTTTACTATAATAATTACAATAAACAATTGTATCACAATATTTTCGTTTACACTCAAACTCTCATTCATACCCGATAATATGATAATAGATAGTGCGTGCAATATTATAATAATTGTTTTCGAATTAACTATATAAACGAATATAAATAATACATAATATTCAATCGTAATTGAACGCGATGAACTCAATATTCATCACAATGAACGAGTACAGTATTCAGTAATTTTATAGTCAATAAACTAAGTTGGTTATAATTTATTAATGGTTCTAATGTGCTCGTAATTTAATCAAAATGTATATATTTATTAAGTACATAAATACTAAATGGATTTTGACTACTATTATTATTCGTAACAAACTCACGTTTATTTTAATACCTAAAATATCAATAATTTGGTTTAATCGTATCTATCTATATATATATATATATATACATACGTCAGTTTATTTGTATTGTACTTAGGTATAATACTAAATATGTAGGATAAGTACACTGTGAAATCGATACTTCAATACCAGAAACTTTGCATGTGACGTATAAATTAAATATTTAAACTTTTAATTACAAATCCAAATGGCCGTTTTCTCAAAAACACCCTCGAGCAGTAATACATATATATATTATTATCCCAAGGACTTGCAGAATACAAAGGAACGATTCTAGGACAACACAACCTCGGGCTAACTATTTGCTTGATACTTTAATTATAATATTACTGCAGTATAATCTCGTGGGTAGAATTTTTGGCATTTGACGTAAATTGCGTTTTTCGCATTATTTTATTACTGGAATTTCAAAAGGGGTCCATTGACTTTGGATATTATTTTATTATATTATTAGGTATATACCTACTCGACCAATAAATATTACACGATTATATCCTTATATATATATGTATTATTTAATATTTCAGTAAATTAAAATAACTGAAAATCTATTATATATTATACTGTATATGCATAGCTTGAGCATATTACCTAATCCATGTTATAAATTATATAACTGTATGAGTTAAGTGAAGTTAAGTATAAGTTATAGAACGATATAACGTGTATTTACTTCCAAATAATCGAATAAAAGGACATTTAGCTTTTCACTTTCCATCTATAAACTCTATGTCAGCGTATTAACAATATTACATTGTTTTGATAATAATATACTCAATTATATAATATGGTTTACATTGTATGGGTATGATTAAAGTGGATTGTCAGAATTCAATGTTTAGTTAACACGAAGTTATAACGAGTGTACATATTGTGAGCATTGTCTTGAAGATGTACTCTGATACAACTACATATACTTGCCAAAAACAGAACCCGTAATATATATAATAACATGCGAGGATAAGTTCTGTATTCGCCTTTAATGTACGATAAACTAATCTAGTTAATAGTATAATACAGGCTTAGGTTTCGTCTATTAAAAACACGTCATGATATAATAATGTTATAGGTAAAGCTGCTGCTAATAATATACATATTTGGACGAGTTATTCTTTTTGTAATTACAGAATTTAGCGGTACCTACCTATGCATACATGAAAATTATAAATACACCGGCAATTCTTAAACCATATTTTCGGTAACCATATTACCAAACTTTTGCCTAAACACTAAACCTACGGTAATCACAGATTTTTTTCTGTATAAAACTAAAAAAAAAAAAAATTATCGGACAAATCGATTCTTTTACACTTCGAATTACTGCAATATATTAATTTATCAAATGTAATGCATAATATATTAATGAATACAATAGAAAAATATGTTTATAATATATATTAAATTAGGATAACACGATAGTTATAAACGCAATTAAATCTAAATCTGAATTATATAAAAATAAATTAGAATAAAAACAATATTCTTAAAATCTGCTATCGTAGGTTATATAATAGTTAGACTTCATTTCGATATTTATATTAAATGATCTTATTCACTGTTGTACCAGTAACCTGCGTAATAAAATAAAAATCAATAAGTTAGAAGTTAATACTGAAAATAGTTAACTCGTTAATGAAGTTAATTAAAATTAACAGAACTTTTAAGTATCTAAAATGTAATTAAAAATTATTGTAAAGTCAATTCCATGGCCATGACCATCACTCCCCAAAATCCTAAAAAAATGTATAACTTTTTGTATTGATAACCTTTATTTTTTGCTTATTTTTATATGAAACACATAAAAAAATCATAAATAATTTCTTGGCTGGTTTAAAATGATTAGTTAATATTATGTTTAAGGCAATAGATTTATTTAGTGTAGATCTATATTGTCAATAAAACAATTAATGTAAAATAAAAAATTTGACATATGATAAACAAATAAAAATAAATAGATACACGCTAAATAAATGTATTACCTATAACATAATATTAACTAGGTAATCATTTTAAACAGTTTGATTTATTTAAAAAAAGAACTGTACCCTATATCAAACATATTATAAAATGTAAATATTTATTATTCATAACATAGGTATTTTAGTATTGTAATAGGCGTGTTTTCGCAATTAACCAAATGTAATTTGGTTACTAAATTTTATAAACAATCAGTTTTGGTTACAATAATTCATAGACGATCAAATGGAATGGTTATTATGTTTGGTTATAGATAAAACAAAATAACATAACCTGGTTAATCGCAAAAATACGTCTATTATATGCACTTTTGTAAATGTTTTTGATAACTGATAAAACTGATAAGGAGAATTATCTTCATACGCACTCGCGTACAATTTTTACACGCATGCGCACGTATGATCGGTACCGGAAATTATCTTGCCGCGAGATGCCTAGCTGTGCAATTATTACCCCGATGTACATACAAATTATTTCTATCTAAATGTATTATACAAATTTTTTGTTCTCATTTGATTCATCAAAATACATATAAGAAGAGCCTTATTAGTAACTTGTGTTTTTTTTATGATATTTTTAATGTATTTCAGTCTCCAGATGTTCATACTTCATTTGAACCTTTGAATAAATTTTCATTTAAATTTTGTAATGCATAGTTAAGGAATTGTAATAATATTATAATAACAATGAGGAAATGCAAGACTATTAAAATTAATCTATTAACAGTTTTAAAAATAAAATACAATACAATTATATATAAAACAATAATAGTGGAAGATCTACATTTAATAATTTTTCACCTAAACGATTTGACTAAAATACAGTTTAATTTTTTTTTTACATGAAATAATGTTTTTTTTATCAAATTAAAATATAACAATAAATTATTAATAAATAAATATTTTAAATAAATATAAATGTTCTATAAATGATTGGTGTTTTATTTAGAAGCAGTAGCAACTTCATAGTAAGCTTCATACGATTTAATGCTGCACTGCCTGCTTTAAACCAATTCAATTTGTTGTTCATTGAATTGAATTCATATATAATAATTTCAATGAAATTTCGTCTTTACTTCCATCTGATAATCAAAAAAAATTAAAACAGGTCAATAACTCAATTTTGGGCCCCTCCCCCCCCAAAAAAAAATTTTACTTAAAATTAAATGCTAGAGCCGCAACTGAGTCGTACGTTACTCTATCAATATTCAAGAAATCTTGAAAATCGTTAGTCAGAATATTAATATTAATGTTGTCTATAACTTTTTGATAAAATGTATTATTTCAATGAGAATAACGATTAAATAGATGAGCGTAATCTTTAGTTATAATATTGTAATTTCTTCAAATAATAATTATTATCATGTATAAAGATGCATTAATCTGTATAGTTATTTATATTTTTCAATATTTTAATTTAATAGTTCCTTATATTATTACTTATGGGTATACATTGACTCACATGTGTTAAGTTTTAATATAATTGCTATGCTATTGCGTATTCTATGATCAATTGGTATAAAATCTGTAAATTAGACCAACCTTACAATTTCTGATTATTTATGTTTAGATTCTGAGCGGAGATAACTAGAACGGAGTTAGTGGTTTTAAAATTATGATTATTTTTATTATTTTTTGTTTTTTGTAAATAATTTTTTGAACAGAAGATATTTCGAAAATGGAAAAATAAGACAAAAAAATATATAGAAAATTTTTTATATTAAAAACTACAAATAATCAATGAAAAAAGTTTGTTATAACAAATTACAAAAAAATGGGACAATAAGCGTCCCGTTTGATGTTTATCGAGAAAACGGGATGGAAAGTTCAAATCGGGACGTATATGGCCACTCTGTTAGTCGTTTATATACGACTTTAACTATATTTAAATATTTTTCTATACATTTTCATATATATATTTGTTTATATATCGTAAAAGTACCCAACTTGAGACACGGTATTAATTTTGGGCGAAGTTATACGATTTTAGTTTTCCTTCATGAAAATTATAAAAGAGAATATGTTAAAAGAATATATTATCAAACAGAAAACATGTAAAAATACATACTATGTATACTACTACTACTACTACTACTACTACTACTACTACTACTACTACTAAAATGTATACTACTTAGAAAAAAAAGTCGATGACCTTTTTTTTTGCTTATTTACGTTTTTTAACATATCATTAGAATGTGAAAAATTGGCCTAAAAAGTTAAAAGCTCGCACATCCGAAAAAAAAACTGAAATGATGCCCTTGATCTGCGGTATATGTATGGATATAAATAACTTTTAGTGTAAATGAAAATGTAAATATAAAATAGGTAGTTTAGTAGGTAGTAAGTACATCAATTTTGTAGAGTTGAAAAAGTGTAGACTTAACTTAAACAATTTATATAATGTCATTTTTCAGTACATATATATATATATATACTGTATATATATAAATATTTAATATACATATACAGTATATGTATAATATATATGTATATAATATATATTATATTATACTCGTATATATGTCTACTGTAGTAAATTTAAGCTATTTTTTTTTTGTATACAGTTAAATTTTTCAAATTTCTCTAAAATGAATAATTCTACAGTCAGTGTTTTATTAAAAACAATATCAACAATATAGGATGTTGAAAATTTTATTTCAGGTAAAACATTTGAGTATATGAATTTCTGACGAACAAAAAGTGAGAAAATTTTCCAAAAGTATGCTCAAGTCAATAAAATATTTCTCGTCTTTCGCAAGAATCTAAAATAATGAAATGTATATACGAGTATATAAAATATATCTTATAATGTTAAAATTTTTTTTTTAAACCTTAATATAGTTTAATAAAAGTTTACATGTTTATGAGGATATCAATTTTTACGTACCCAAATATAAAAATACAACACGAACACATAAATTCAAAAATAAAATGGAAACACAAACCATGGTTTTAGTCTGCCCAAAATTTTTTTTAAAAAAAAAAAAAATAATAATTTCATTATTGTTATGTATTACCATTTATATAATCAATGGTATTATATAATATTATACATTATAGCTATATATGCATAAAATCGTTTTGTTGCATGTAATAATTCATTATTATTTATTGCTTTTAAATTTATTGTGTCCACAACCATATGTCCTCCCGACGAGCTAAGTGCTTCCACCACCTACTTACCGCATTTTTACTAAATTTGATTTTTAATGCACATTTATTTCTTCATATGTTTTAGTTTAAGATGTTATTTACTGAGCTCGGAGAACTTGTATGAATATTTTATTAAAGATTTTCTTTGTCTTACGAGTTACAAGTCGCCAATATTATAACCGATGACGATGACTAAACAAATTATGCTGATATTTATTTGTACAATATAATTATAGGCCATGGAAGTATTTGTTTACGTTGTTATTGTCGTCAGCGATAGCAAATATGGAAATATAGTATGATTACCTAGTAATATTACTGTATTACTATATAGATAAGAATATATTGATTGCTTATTGGCTATTGTTTTTATATTTTTTATTGGGCGGTCTTCACAATCAACAAGTGTGTCTGGTTTATTAAATTCTTTAGATATTCTCTTAAGGTACCTACTACCTACCTATTTTAATATTGTCAAATAATCAAATACCAATACGAGTGAACACTTCAAAACGACAATGACACGATGAAAATGGATTTAAAAGTCAAATATGACATTACATAACAACCCGCAACCGAAAACTAGCAATTTTTTATTATCATATAGTGGGACAGTGGGCTTATATAATATGGGGTTTTTATAATGGCTTAAAATTTAATAGTTAGGTAATGCTAAAAATTTCTAGCGTAACATGTTGGATAAAATACATTTTTTCTTTATCGGTACACAAGTTCCTCAGATATGGAAAATCCCATGATATATACCTAATATTATATACATACCTATATACCTATATATAATAAATTATAAAATGTCGTTTTTTTCCAAAGTAATGCGTTACAATTATTAACGTTACTTTTAAAATGTAATAAAATTACTAATTATAAATAAATGTAATTAAATTACGTAATTTCGTTACAGTAATGTAATTTTATAACAGTAGGTATCTAATGAGTAGTTTCAATTATTTAATTGCTTAAGACTGATATATATATATATATAAATATATATTTTATGAAAATAGTAGTATGAATAGTTGAAAAAAAGCATATATTTTATTTCATAATATTATATACAATATATAACAAAATAACAATAACAATAACATATAAATAACAAATAGAACATTATAATAGTTACATTATTTCATGACTTAAAAAGGGTATATTTTTGATAATATTTAATTATATTTGAATGTAAAAAATATAAATGAAATTGAAAAAAAAATGTATATAATTAAAAATGTATGATGTGACGTATATCTGGTAAAACTATAAAAAAAATATATTTTTGCATATTTCTTAAAATATCTGGAGCATTTTAGGTGCACATTTTAAGAGATTTCAATACATAAATGTACACTATTTTAAGTTTTTTTTTTTAATGCATACAAATCCGGACTTTGGTGATAACTAATCCGGATTAATATATTATATATGCTATAATCCGTATAATATATGATCAATCCGGATTCATAAATTATGTAACCAAATTCAGGTTAACGGATTAAACGAACAAATTCAAAATTTAAAATGAATGCAATTTACAAAACAACTTAACTATCAATTGAGTCACAATTATAATTATAGTGACTATATATCATGTAATATAATATCATACCTATGCTAAATTATAAAAATTTTCTGTATGGTAATATTTTTGCATTGATTTGTTTTTTTTGAATTTCATATGGCGTTTTGGTGAAAAACATACATGAACTATTAAAAATGCTAACTAGATAACAAATACGTATTAAACTAATTAATAACTGAAATAAACAATTTAAATTAATTGTACAAAACCCTAAACTATAAGATATATATAAAAATAAAAAATAAAATATAGTACATAAATGACTGCAGTAACATGTCATTTTGAAAATAATTAAAATAGTAACTTATTTCCATCTCTAGAGATGCATTTCTAGGTTACGTAGCCAATCCTGTGCGTCTAATGTCACCTTTGTGGAGCCCTCCTGTACCTCCTTCATATTTTGTTAGTGAGCATGACTCGACAATATGTTTGATGGTTTGAACCTGCCTGCATTCACAGAATGAAGAATCTACCATTTTCCATTTATGTAAAAGAAACTTACCTTTGCCCTGTTCTGTTCTGACGGTTTAAGGCAGTCCACATTGCACAGGGATGTTCAAATCCTGGGACTCTCTGAGCCGGATCGTTGACAAGGGAGCTATATTAATCACTTTTCCATCACTCCAACTTTTCCTCCACATATCTACCTGCTTATCTGATTGCACAAATCGGATGTCTAGACTTTAATCTTTTATTAGACTTTTTATTTATGTCGTTATATAACTGAAGGTTTGTCGAGTTTTGAACTTATAATAATTTTTTGGTTGCTGCATATCTGCAAATTTCTGGTGGTATTATATTTGAAAGGACTGGGAACCATTGCACCGTTGTTGACCGAATACAACTTAAGATGATTCTCATTGTATTATTTAGTTCAACATCTATTTTCCTCGTATGAACACTCCTCTCCCAAACTGGGGCACAGTATTCTGCAGTACTATACACTTATACTAAGGCAGAAGTGCGGAGTATATTTGCTCTACAACCCTAGCTTGTTCCGGCTAACTTACTGATAATATTGTTTCTAGTTTTTAACTTGTTTTTTACCTCCTCTAGGTGTTACTTAAAGGTCAGCGTTCTATCTAGCTTGATATTCTAGATAACCCAGGGCATCTTCTCCTTCTATGTTGACTCCCCGAGACACTAAATTGATTTTTCTGTTTGATTCTCTATTATTTAAGTGGAAAGCGATGGAGGTCGTTTTAGTAGGGTTGAGTATTATGTACCATGATTTGAAATATTTTTGAACAATGGAAATATCTTTGTTCAGTATCTCCTCCAGTTTTTCAAACGACTCAGACTGAGCTACTAATTCCACGTCATCTGCATACATGAATTTACGTGATGTTGTGTTGAAAAAATCGGATGTGTACATTAAAAAATATTGGGGAGGACATATCCTTGAGGGAGGCCATTTTGTAAAAACTTGTAGTTACTCTCTTTCCTATTTAAAAGTACCCTGAATTTCCGGTCTGACAGTATGTTATCGATAAGCCGAATAGATGTTTTGCACTTTAATATTTTCGCTAATTTCAAGAGAAGACTACGTTTCCAAACAGTATCATATACAGAGATTAGGTTTAGGAAAACCGCTCTTGATTTTATTTTATTCTGAAAACCGTTCTCTATAGCGTGACCATTGACAAAACCTGGTCACAGCAGCTTCTTCCTCTTTTGAAACCCGCTTGTTCTTTCGTAAATCGTTTTCAATTTTTTCTAGTATTCTTATTAGGATTACCCTTTCAAATAATTTATACACAACCCATAGTAATGATATCGGTCTGTAAATTTTTGGGTAGTTTTCTAGTTTTCCCGGTTTTAAAATTGCAATTACTTTTGCTTCTCGCCATAATTTAGTTAGTACATTATTATTTTTGACTGAAGAGACAAAACTTGCTAACCAAGCATTATTATTTGGCCTTAGATATTTTTGCACTGTTAAAAATAATGCATTATATTTGCATGATATCACACAATAAATATCTATAAAATAAAAATTACATGTGTTATTGTTTAATTTATAAGTTATAATTTCCAATAAATTATTGCCACTGCGCATCAGTCAACAACAATAACACTATATTAATGAAACACGAAGAACTATCTTCATCTACACAATGATAAACTGCCAACAGTGGCGTAGCTGCACAAACAGAAAATATTATAGGTATTCATAATATATAAATAATATATCAATATTATATTAATGCAAACACTCGAACTGCTCTTTATTTTTTTCTATTCATAAAAGTTTACTCGAATGACTATTCAAATTAAAAAGTTTTCATTCTCTCAAATTGCCTCCCAATATAGTAGTTGAAAATTTTAAATTAATTATTTTTTAATACCAACTGGGAATCATTCTGTTTTCAAGATTATTATTAACAAGTTAAAGCTGTTAAAGATATAATATATAAAAATAATAATAATAACGGGTTAAGTTTAGGTTCGGAACGTTCACTTAAAAATGGAATTTAACCCGTAAAATATGAAGTTTTCATGAATATTCATGTTCTTTAAAAAAAAAAAATGCGATTATCTGGTTGTTCATTTTAATTAATTAATTATTAACAAAATACAGATTTTTTTTTATATGATTAACAAAAATTGCCGATTCATAGACACTAGATAGGTATATCGTTTTCATTCTACGGCAGGCCCATAGAATTATACTTTTGAGTATTATATTTGTATAATTATATTTAAATCTAATAAGAATTATTGCGAAATAAAAATAGATTTTATTTTAATTTAAAATTCCTGAAAATCGAACAAATTCTTTAAAAATATATGAACGTCGTTCACGTTCACATTTTATTTGGCATTTTGTAGAAACGAGTAGCTTTCGCATTTCACAAAATATAAATCATGAGTGTGAACGCAAGATCGTCGTTCTTTCCAAACACTGCAACTGTATATAGGCATCTAAACACTTTTTTCAAGTAAAAGTTACAGGAGTTATATAGTATAAATCTTTTTTGATAGAAAATGTGTTCTATTTGGTAGTTTAAACAGGACATTTTTTTAATTTTCCTAGTAGCATAATTTTTAAGCATAAAGGAAAACCATATACTAAAATATATATTCTTTTTGCTAAACTGTCAGCTATGAAAATATATTACGAGTTATGACTTATGACCGTAGGTATTAAAGATATATGAATAGGCCATCAATAATAATTATATCATATGGATATTTAGTGATAAACTGTTGAGATTATATAGGTCATATACTTATATTTACATAGAAAAATATACCCCGTGTAAGTATATTCTTCTAATAGTCACGTTCTCTTTTCTTTAAAAATGTCTATGAGTTACGATCCCGTGTAAATTCAATAATATATAGAAGTAGCCAAGCCATTCCTTTATTATCTATGATTTTGATAATTCACACTATTTTCAAATACGAACATTTTTTTCAGTATTTTCAGAAGCAAAGTATCTATACAACATTATAGCAAAAATTTGTTTCATATTATCTAAAATTATAAATACGAAAAAATGAGCTAATTTTCTATATGGAGTTGCCCAACACCCTAAATATTCGTAGTTATTTTTATGTACAACTTATAAAATGTAATTCAACTTAGTATTTGGGTCACAAGGTACATATAAAAGTTACCATGAAAACTTACAGCAGTATTACACTTTAACGACATTTTTCAAATATTATGTTGGGTGAGAGGGGTAGGTGAAATGGGTTGAGCGTGTGTACAGTATTTATGAAACAATAGTTACGAGTTTATCTGCGTATTCGTATGGGTCGACGTTCAAAACATAATAAGAACATTGAAAAATATTATGAATTGTGATAATATATTTCATATACGTGTATATAGGTACAAGGTGCATATTATATATACACGCCTTGCAGTTTTAAAACGGTCGTTAAACATTGCACAAATGATAAAAAAGATTCTCACACGTCCCATTCCGAAACGTCGCCCATCGAAAATATAATGGTACGATATACGAGTACGGTAGATACTATTACTATATACTATACTATTTCGGTATACCGGGCAGAGTTGTAAAGTATTCCAGTAAAAGTATTTAAATATTGGTATTCGAATACTTTTTTATACTATTGAATACTAATGTATTTCAAATACTTTTACATTTTATATTTATGTTATATTATATTATTAAAAATCAAAATGTCACATTTCGCAAATTGTACACGAAAAAAATATATACATATACTTATTATAAAATCAAATAAGCTACATATAGCTATTTAGATCAAAGTTTAAAATTATGATTATACTATTATATAGCGTGATTATATAAGCATGATTATAAGCAGGTGCTACGATAACGAAAAAAAGAACATCAATATAACTGACAAACATTTTGAACAAATTATATTTTTGAAATGTAATCGTCATTTGGTCATATTATAATTATATTAACAATACATTTTAAAAACATAATTTGTTTAAATTATGTCAGTAAATATTATGTATAATGTATGCCTAATACAATTATGAATAAAATGTATATTATATATATTTTTTTTAAAGTATTTCAAATTTATTCCGTTAAAATTATAATTAGGTAATCGACATTTTTTAGAATATTATGATGAAAATGTATATTCTAAAATGATGGTCTTGTCACAGGTAGTCCTTTAAGTGATGAGTTGGTTTACATATTAAACCAAAAAGTTTATTAACAATAAATAAAAGCTTATTTCAGTTATGTTAATGACAATTTCATTCTACTCAAAGGTACAAATAGACAAACAGAAGTTATGGTTTACAATTTAAATACAATTTATAAAAAAAATATCAAATTTACACTTGAAACACGAATATATACTAAAATTAACTTCTTAGTTTTACAATAAATAACTCTAACAATAAATTTAATTTACATATATAAATACACTTATATAGAAAACCCACTCAAACTGATATGATAATTCCAAATGATTCTAATCATCCATTTTCATAAATATTTTCTCATTTTAATTCCATATAATATAGACTCGAACGTGTTCCTCTGAAAATATCTATGAAAATGTATTCAATATAATTTGTGGCATAGGCGTTAAAAATAATTTTGATATAAATGATACGATTAAGAAAATTAAAGTTAAATGTACATAATTAACAACTTTATTAATTAAAGAAAAATATAAATTTTACAATTAAAAAATGTTTGAATATGTATTTTTAAAAGTAATCTATTAATAGTCTCGATTTTGTACCACTTTTATTGTTAAAATATGTTGGGACATTTGTTCAAAAACATGTTTACGAAAAATAAAATATAAAGATACATATTAAAATTGTTTTAGAGATAAAAAACTTATTATAAAATATATAGAGAACAATATTTTGGAGAAAACCTTATCGAAGTGTAATGCTACTTTATAATTAATAATGTACATACATGATACATGTATATTGAAATACCTACCTACCTTATTTTATACTTTTATTAAATGCCATACATTTTTCGGTAATTAATATTTTGCAAAGCATCGATGAGATTGTCTTTATTAAATTAATTCTTTATATATTTTATAATAAGTATTTTACTCTAAAATTACTTTAAGAGATAATTAAATTTGTCCTTCGTGGATATGCTTTTACTATTGACAATCATTGGTGTGGCGTCCTCTTAAAAAAATCTATTTATGAACGACGAGAATATTAATTATGCGTAGCGTGGAGTTTTTTCTACTAAGTATAACACATTTTTTTTTTTTTAAATCGTTTCCTTTTAATTTAAAAACTTCATGTTATTTGATCGCAGTTTTTATGTATTCAAATTTATATGTATATATTGAAAAACTTCATTCTACGGCTTCATAATTAAAATGCTCATATATATTTTATGTACAGTGTAGGTAACTATTTATTTTTAATAAGTATTTTTTTTTTTTTTATCAAACTAGTGTCAAAATTAAACGAGTAATTTGAGTGAAAATTATTTTAAAAAAAATCGTAGCAGTATTTAGTTATACCTATATAGTATATAATTACTGCAGTGATACCTATGGCAACGGATTACACGATACTTGTAAATTACAAAAAGGTTCCATGCAAATTACAATGATATTTAAATGCCTTTCAAATTAATTAACTTTTGTTTAAAAATCGAAAACTCCAGTAAATTATTACCGACTAATTCATCAATAACCACTTTCAACATATTATATATTCATCCGAAATACTATAAGGGTTGGGAGACCATAAACAAAGGCAATATTATTGCGTAATCGGAGATTACCCAACCTTAACAATACTTTCTAGAAAAAACTCTGGTTACCAACTATAATATATTACGGATCCCAAAGTACTTGAGTTACATTCGAAAGGATCAAGCACTCAAGCAATAGTATTTTTACCAGGGAGTCAAAACGGGTTAAAATATTTCGGGTTTCGGGTTACGGATTTAAACCGGTTAAAATTTTTCCGGGTTTCTGATACGTGGTTAAAAAACGGTTTTAATTTTTTCCGGGTTCCGGGTTCGGTGTTGAAAAACAGTTAATATTTTTTT
>JAIPRL010010856.1:0-14614 GCA_025469235.1 Pemphigus obesinymphae
TGTCAAGATTGTTGTACCTGCACATCGTTTTGTAAAATATACATATCCAAACTAACAGAATATAATAAAGAATTAAAAAAAAAATATTTAATTCAATACTTTACCTCTTATATTATATATACCTATTTATTTAAATGTATAATTAAACATTTTAGTTTAGAATAATAACATAATACCATAATATACTAAATTTGTACATCATTGGTAAATTCAAAATTTCATACTAAAAGATTGAAAAAATATAAACAATAAATATAATATTATATTTATTAATTTTTCTAAAAAATAAATCTAGAGGTACTGTTATTTCTTAACGTTTCATTTTAAAATAATAAATTTGCTCATTTTGCAATATAAACAAAATGTGAGTGATACTTAGGTATAGAAAACATCAAAAATAAATAAATTTACTATGCTAATACCACAGAGGCGCAGAATATCTATCAATTAAAATTAGCGAACCGGGAGACGGGAACCACAGAATATTATTCTAGTTCGAGGTCGGTGCGAGTATACGACGATAAGAAAAGATAAGAACTTTTATGAGAAAATAGGATGGCGGCGGCTCAGCGAGGACCGACCACAACCCGCGCGCTCCCAAGGTCCTAATTTTGTGTTTTCATCCGTTCGAATCGGGAAAACGGAACGTAAAAACAGTCGTAGAATAAACGGGAAATACCGTCGGCCACGGCGATCATGGGGGGAATCATTGACGTATTATTATATTTTTAGATCAAGAATAATATTACCGTCTTTATCTAACAAATGTCATTGATGTATTTTTCCAAAATTTTGGTGAAATTTTGTAAATGCAGTAATACAAAAAATCACGGCCCAAGGGGGGGGGGCGATCGCCCTATCGCCCCCCTCAAATCCGCCACTGGTAATAACGTCAACCAATTTCACGTACCTACTGAACTAATCAACTTATTATTTAAGGAATCTAAATTAATTTGACAATTTTATCCCTAAATTCATCACTATTTGTACATTTCCTATTCGACGCTAATGACCCGCAACTATACCTTGCCCACAACTTCACCCAGGTTGTTAAATACTTTCGAAGACGTACTTAAGTGTATTTATAAAAATGTATTTAAAACCTACCTAATTTTGACCGGCGATATGTCAATACGTCAAGCCATCAACGATCGTATACAAAATACAAATATGGTATATCCGCGCGATAGCCGATAAGTAGGCCTATTAAATACCGATATGACCTTGCCCAGTGGCAATACGCTTACCAAAGACTTTTGTCTAAGAAACTATTCTAATATATAATGTTAGCTGTTAAGCAAATATTAACACTAATATGTTATATGGATCGATGTTATTTAGAAGTAGGTACTTCTCTACTACTTTCTTACTCGTCGAAAAACCAAATGATACAGTCCATACTTCACACAAATCTCTATGATTTGGGAGATTCTGATACTGGTGAGCTTACCAAGTATACAATAACCGTCGATATCATTGACGAGTCCATAAAATGGATCTCAATCTACACCTTTCCGAGGCCAGACGGAGTTTTACATCACACTAAAAGAATGAGAATTTAATAAAGTTATATAAGACAGCCGACAGAGTTTATTAGAGATATGAGATAGGTATGCAGAATTTATTACGTAACGCTTAACATTACTCTGGTCTAATATACAGGACGCAAAGTATGAATGCTTTTAAATACTAAAAGTACCCCGTAAAGGGCATATTTAGCATATTGGGATTATGCAAAAACCAGCATCAATCGGCGATAATAGTCTATTCATATTACGAGACACACAGACCAAAGAACGTTTATGTCGTGCTTATTTAATTAGGCAGCACTTCACTATCTGAATGCAAGTAAATAGTAAATCAGCAATTCAATCTAAATAACCACTAGAACCAACATAAATAAGTACAAGATGACCGTCTCTTTTGGAAAACATCAAATTGAGTCTCAACCGAGTTTGCGCTACGTAGGAGTCCAAGTCGATACTAGATTATGTTTTGTTATACACGCGGATCTGATCGCAGCAAAACGCACGGCTGAGGCGCAAAAACTATTAGCGTACCTAATGCCCAATACAAGGGGTCCTCGACAGGCAGAGCTGAAGGGAAAGGTACAAATAAACTTCGGTCGATAACATAGATTAAATATACTTGTTAAAAGTGATAATTTGAAAATCGTATTAATTTTCTTTATATCTACTATACCTAGTAGTTAGAATCTGAAAACTAATCATAACCGTCACCATCATGACTCACGAGTTGGAAGATTTTATTACTTCTATAATTTTTATAATATTTAAGGTGGAAATTAGTAAAAGTAAATTAGTTTTCCTTTTTTTTTAGTTCCACGACTTCATTTTATGCCAAATACGAACACCTGAAGAAGCCCACTCTGAAGTACCAATAGTACCACATGGAAAAAAGCGGCATGAAAAGGACACAAAATGCTGCATCCTTCTCAATTCCAAACATGGAAAAATCTTTATACCACGTAGGATTGAAACGGCGTTGTTTGTACAAATGTATGGCTTCATTTGCTGGAAAAACGGTCATTTTTGGCTGAAAGGGTCCGAGAGATATCAAATATTGTCGGTCTTGCTGCGAGAGTACTTTTTTTTTTGTTTCCCATTGATCATGATCTATAAATTCGTTTTCGGTAACAACTTCTTCATTTTCTTTTAACATTTCTTTTCGGGCATAGTGGAACAGCTCCTCACATCTTTGTGAATTTTTGACAAACAATCAATTATCTCGATGACAAATATTTTTGGATTTGGAACAGCAACAGTCTTAATATTTGTTAAAATATCACTAGCCCTTTCAAAATTAGTAAGAAATGCGGCAACTTGTCCAGCACAATATTTATCCAGGAAAATGATATATCTTCAGGCATAGTTTCACTAGTTTTAGTCTCCACAGGTTTTTCTAGATCTACATTTTTATTAACTTTCACAACTAATAACTTATCAGTCATTTTATTTACAGTAAGAGGAGATGATTTAGTAATGGGAGACAATTCAGTAATAAACGATGATTATTGTTGATCGTTCAAAAATATCAGAAGACATTTCAGCTGTGGAAGATAGAGATGGAGATTGCGTAGTTAACATTGTAGAAACACTATTAGAAGGATTAGCCGGAACAGAAACAGTAGCTTTTCTCTTAGAGGCTTCAAATGGATTTAATGGTGCCTCCACATGTTTAACTTTGACCTTCTTACCACCATGTACCGTTTTCTCATGACGAGATTTATAGTCATCATTAAACTGACTTCACAGTCTAATTTCATACGTTTCCTTTTATTCATAATTATACTCGTAACTGTTCAAAAGTACAATGAGTGTTAATGTTACTCTCAAGTCACAAACTATCAGATTAAATAAAATATGCAAAAATTTGGTGTTTTAACAAACGACAATACAAGCAACAATCCAATACAATTCTTTGCAATGTTAAAATACTACTGTATCTTATATTTGTTGCCTTGGTGGCGTTGACGATAATCGCCGTGGTAGTGATTTTTAATAACAATAATAGGTCAGTATATATTATAAAATACAGGTATTTTTCACGATTAAACTGTGCAGATTATTTCATATCCCTATGCTTCTCTCTCTTATTACTTTTGTCTCACTCTTTCAGAAATTAAATGGCAGCGTAAGGAGCGCTTCTATGATTCGACTTAAAATTTTAATGGAAACTATACTGTATTTTCACATAATTATAATTTTATCGTGTATAATACATTACCTACATGGCCTACATGACTAAATTAAATATACTTTTAAACTGAAAAACCGTACATAAATCGTGTAAAAACAAAATGTTTAGTCGTTGGAATTTTCACCGTTGGCTTTTTTTTTGTCGTACAGTCAAAACTGTAAGTGTGAAAAGACACTTATTTGAAAATACCGCCGTGTGCGCGTACTTTTAAATATATATAATAGTAAATAATAATGATAATACTTGCAAGTTACATTCTTATTAAACAAAAACTGCAATCCGAGCATGGATCATCACTCGGCAATCCCCAACGTGAAATAATGATACAAGAAACGCACACTGTAAAGTTACAATAAAAACAAAATTTCACAACTTTATGCGGTATTTAATTAGAACACATATGAAACAACAAACGCACACACCCGGTCGTGGCAGCCCATAATATGTAGGCTTGACTGGGCGGGTTGGCGGGGGATAGTGGAGACGGTCACGTTTATATTATAAAATGTTTGTCGTGATAACGCAGGTATTTTGAGAATATTCCCAATCGTTACCAACAACAGACCCAACAACGGTATTACAGATTAGATTTACAACGGTCGCTGTACTGTATACACGACTAATTACTAATAAGTATATCTATAGTCCCTACTCTCTACGTCTACAAAAATAATTTATAATAATAATAGATACTATAAATACTACATACAACCGCTAACCAATGATGACGATTTTAGAAATTAAATAAGAGTGACATTTTGCCGACTGTGTCGAGTTTTTTTTTTTACCAAATTTGAGATTTGCCGACTGACAAAAACCCTCCCCCCCTGTTCGGAATGCCCCTGAGTATAAACTTATAATAAAATATTAGTTTCTGATGTTAAATAATGTAAGTATGGTATGTGTATAAGTACACATATATTCATGTGTTAATAATCTCTTGTTTATTATAGTATAAGTATTATAAACATTTTAGCAAAGTACGCGATAATGAATATAATGAATATCTCGACACTGCGCCATTCAACTCTATGTGATTACATTTCATATAGTTTTCATATAGTTCAATGCACTGCGCACACTGCCGCGGTGGCGGTGGTGATAATCGCCATGATTGTTATAATAATAATAATAATAGGTATATAGATATTTTTTATAATAATAATGTATTTATTTAATTTACAGCGTATTGTAGATGATATCTAGATTGTTGATACTATACACATTATTATAAATACTAAATATATAACAAATAAACAAACACAAATATTATATTTTAATATATATACGTAGATTAAATAAATAATAATAGGTATATAAGGTAATATACCTATAAAACCTATGTGTATTAAGTGTATTAAGTAGATATTCATTCAAATACAAATATATATTATATAGGTAATTTTGTAAATAATACATTTTATTATTATTACAGTTAAAATATTGCAGCGCGGTGGCTGTAAAAATTGTACATTAAATTGTATCTACCTACTTCTATACAATTTTAAATTTTCAAATTTTAATAGCTTTGGAGGTCTTATTTATTTATTTAGTAATATTTGGTTTCTATATACGGGCGGATAATATCTTACAATTTCACACCAAGTAGTAACTCAGTACTAAACTATATTTTGTAAAATCAATCTAACATTATTAAATAAATTTACAAATAAATGATGACAATTTGATTCGCTGAATTCACTGAACTACGTGTTCAGAGTTCATAGAAATCTTTACAGTTTATTGTAGACGGATGTCTGGATTGTTGATACTTAGTATATCATATAGGTATATAAAAACCCAAACGATATTATTAAATATTTAATATTAGGACCACGCACTCTGGTGCGGTGGCGGTGGCGGCCGCGGTGAAGGATATCGCTACTCACTGAAATTGTAGCAGTGGTGGGTGATATTTTTATATAACAACTTTATATCATTAATAACTTTAATAATAATAATAATAACGTTTATATATATTGACATTGATTATAAACTACTGGTAATTTATAATCAATGATATTGATTATACTATACAGTAATTATAGTAGGTACCTACTATATTATATAGGTAATAAATTTTTAAAGTTTATATAAATAAGAAAATCATAATATTATATTATCTTTAGGCAGGGCCGTATCTAGGCACTGGCAAGAGGGCTTTTGCCAGGGGCGCAATAATACAAAAGGCGCAATTTCAATGAGGGTTCGCCTCAATTTACTGATGATAATTTTAGGCGCGGTGCATCAGGAAAAACTGAGACGGGGTGAGCGTTTCCTTAATAATTTTGAACAGCAAAAAAACAAAATAATTCTTTCAACTTTCCTCCATAATAAATACTTCAATTGAAGGGCTCCCTGCAACAACAGGACAAGTCCATTTTTTTCGAAAATCAGTTTTTGATCGTTTTGAATGCGCCATATCATCACGGTTAATACGTTCAAGAACAAGGTATGTCCAATTGTTATTTACGGAGATAACGTGCAAATGAACTTACCTCTTTTAATGTTTTATGCATGGTCAAAAACAAGGCAAATCCGAACTTGCCTTCTTTTTGCAGCTAATATATATATATAGGTCATACTGTAGTATTTTTTTTATCATATATTTTCTGCTTGATAACAATATTTGTATTTTTTAATTCTTCACTATTGTTTTATTATTTAGTATCTAGTTAGAACTATAAAATTGTAACTGAAAATATTGTATTTTATAATAGAAAAATCATGCAAGTCCATACCTAAATAATAAACATGAACAGTATTACACTCTATGATGTACAAAGCATTATTCAATATTCAAATATTATTCATGTTAACGATCACTTATAGTGGTTACTTATTTTTATATGTAACGATTTTAATATTTAATAAAAAAGGAGATATTTATGTTAAAGATGGTTTTTTTAATGATATTTTTTTAAGGTAATAAAAGAACAAATTGGGTGATTATAAGGTCAGAAAGAGGGAGCGGGGAGGGGGTACTGTCTCACTAAGAAAAATAAATTTGGGTTGGCAATTATTTGGACAGTTGAATAGACAAATTTGTGAAAAGCCCTTGTTTTTCTTATTACTCTACCACAAATATTTCATAGGAATGACAGTGATTGAGGAGGAGGCGCAAATTCTGTTCATTGCCAGGGGCGCTATTGGGTCTTGCTACGGCCCTGTCTTTAGGTACCCCTTTGAAAGTGAAATATGAAAATAGGTTTTGATGAACTCTGTGGAAGGGTGGAACCTCATTCGGATAATCAGATCACATATTTTGGATTAGATATTATTATTTATCATGTAAAGATTTTATTACTATCTATAATATATATATATATATATATATAGGTACGCTATTCCATCTTATTATCATCACATCATACTACGAACGCGTATTTTTGTCATTGCAAACAATTTATCTAAGTACAATACATACAATACTAATGATTAATATAAATATTGTTAAATTATATTAATATACCTGATATATTATATTAATTAAATTAAATTAATTTATTATAAAATATAATAATATACCCTATAGTGTAGCACCTATAATAAAATAGTATATATAATATACCAGTACATTATAGCCAATATACGCGTAGTACGTACGTATATCGTATATTATGTATTGCCACCGCGGCGGTGAAATTGGTCATGCAGTAATAATTAACGCAGCGTTAATAACGCCACCGCCACCGCCTAAGTGTGCGCGGACGCGCCCACCATGTACACTAGACGCGTGTTAACGCGTTTCAAGTTAATATAAATAGATACAAAGTCATTTCTCAAAAATAAAAAGGGCGCCAAATGTTATTTGAACAGTACAATTCTTTGTATTTTGTTGGATATTATATAGTATAGGTACTATTTAGTACTAACGTTATTGTCTATTGTGAACGACTAGGTAATAAAGTATGGAAGTGTTGGACGATATTGAAGCCGCATGCGTAATTTACGCATTATACGAAGAGAACGAAGTTAATAAAAAACTTAATAATAAGAAGGTAAAAAGACGACATTGGGTCCATCCTCTGAATGTCAAAAGACCGGAAAATGGTCAGTTCCAAGTGGCATTCATGACTCTACGTAGCTACCCTGAAGAGTTCTATAAATATTATAGAATGTCAATAATATCGTTTGATGAGTTGGTAAGTAAAAATATAAATTATAAATTTGAAGTAATTAAAAATATGGTCTTCTCACTTAGATATTTTCCTTGACGGTGGAGAGGGGGGTTGGATAATAATAGTTTCGGGGCATAATGTTTAATCATACAATATGAGCAGGACCGTTCCGAGGAATTCAACATCAGAAAGTAGTCGGGGCAAATAGTAGACATTAAATGAACTTTTTTGGAATTTGTCGGAAAATTATGTAGCAATAAAGTATTTTTTGGAATTTTAAGTCGCAAACTATAAATTAATAGGATTTTAGTTAGCAAAATGGGAAAAAATGTATTACTTTTTTTTTTTTCTTATTTTAGGTTTTGAAAAAAAGTATTATTATTTTTTTCACATTTTCACTCCCCCTCCCCTAACAAAAAAAATCTTTTTTCAGAATGGCCCTGAATATGAGATTAGTTGGTAGGTAGGTAATAAAAAAAAAAAAATATATATATATATAATGAATTTTAAATGTTTTCCAGACCTGGGTTGGGGTAAGTCAGAAATCAAAGACAAATTGAGTAGGTACGAATGAAGTATGAACGTAAATTAAACGCGGCGTATCGCGACGTATGAATCGTCCGTGTGTACAAAGAAAACGGAACTGCATTAAAAATACATTGGGAATATATCAGTGGCGTACGCAGGATTTTTCAATGGGGAGGGCTTGAAAATAAATAAGTAAACAGTAGACACAAGATTAGGCATGAAAGAATAAAGTAGGTACTAATGTACTATTTGAGTGTTCTAATAAAATAGGTACTGTCAAAAATATATATTATAATGTATATATAATACAATATATATATATATATATAGTGGCGTGTTTATGGAGATGGGGCCAGGGGTACTGAAAATTCATGTAAATATCATTAAATTAATGATTGGTTTTCAATATATTTAGACCCACCCACCAGGAAAAAAGTTGAAAATGCACCTAAATAAATATACATACTCGCTTGTATTATTATATACGTTTATAATTATTTACAAATATATATTATAATAAATATGCTAATATTTATGTATATTATTAAAATAAATAATACATTTTGTATAAAAATTGAAGTGAATTTTGCAAATGTGTGATTGATCAAAATTCATGTTTTTATGTATCTATATGATGTATTATCTTATTTAACGATGTCTATCGTCGCCGTCGGTGGTCTGTGCTCCCACCAACACCTTAACACGTTGTAGCCTGAAAAGAAGGGTTGCCAGGGGTTGAAGTACGGTGAACTGCTGGACACCGTGGCCGGTGTATTATCGTTGGACACCGATAATAGAGATATTGATACCCATCGTCCGCCGATGGACACCATAGGTTACTTAATGATAACGGCAGGAAATATAATAATAAATAATAAGTTTTAAAAAATGATGACAGATTGCAAGTATAGATATATAGTATATATACTTAGAGATACTTAAATTTACGATTTTCTATATTACGTATGAATAAATTTCAAAACATTTTATTAAACTAAACATGAAATCTAAGCTTCTTCCAGTATCTTAAAATTTTATAAGTTTAGTTCATTTAGATGTACTTAAACAAAAATCAGTAAAAAACATTAAATTGCAAAGTTAATTAAAATCAGTTAATTCCATGTAATTATTTTGATTGTCACACAAAAATAATCGAATTTAATGTAAGCATTCTACAAATTGTTCCAACAGATGACCTCTAGTAAGCCAGCGAACATTATTGTACATTACTAATCCTTATGTATAGAATTTATTCCTTCTAACAATAAACAAAATTGTCTTTTGTTTAATGCAAGGGCATTTATGAAGCTTACAATTTTTGTTACAAGTTTTAAAATATTTGCATAGTGTGTATTATTCCTTCTTTAGAACATAAAGCTCCATAATAATACAATGGAAACCAATTAAGGGGTGACCATTTTTTTTGGATTTTGATTTGTTTCAATTTTATTTAATTTTTAATTTTTTCGCATGCTATTAAAATTTGGCCAACGTGCAATAAGTTCACCACCCTTGGTATAGGTACTATCCAATAATGTAGGACATAGGTATAATATACCTATTCATTATTATTAATTTATTTTCATTTTCAAGCTTGTATTAGCATTGGTTACTTGTTCAAGCTTTTCACTTATATTTTTTATTTGACCTTTCATATTTGTCACAATATGTTTTGAATGATATTCAAAATTTCTATCTTCTTTATTTAGTTCGTCGAGTTCTTTATTATACAAATTCTGTAATACAAAATAAATAAATATTCATTATTTTCGAGCCATTAAATTGGTAAGTTCTTGTAGTAAAATCAAATTATAATAAAAAAAATTCAACTATTGTATTATTATTTTACATTTTAAAGTACCTAATGATAAAGATTGCACGTTTTTATTGGTAACGGGTAAGCGACATTTTCATCAAAGCTAGATTTCACAAATCATTTTCGAGTTTGGTAAATAAACGAAATTCATTTGTTTTACTCTATTTTTTCGAAAACGATTCGGGAAATTTGAAACATGACCTATTGTTATTTTTAAGTGCAATTTATGATTAATTCAATATTATAATGTAATGTGTAATTTTGAACATGTTTACCGAGCAAAAACACAGTACCCATTTTAAAATCAATAGCAATACAATATACGAGTATACATTATATATACCTAAGTGCAACACGGTTTAAATGTCTATATGTTTTAAGTCTACCGTAAAAAAATGTCTATTTTTTTGGTCTACAGTGATCAAATGGTCTACTTTTTCTGGTCTATGGTATATAATATTAATATATCTATTACGATAAATGGTCTACTATAACTAAATTATCTACATGGAATATGTCTACATAAAAAATGTCTGCCTTCTCAAATAGACTTATGTTTATTTCACTATTGGTTTTATACTTTTATATTCCTGGAAGTTTTGAACTATGTTTCGAACTTGAACATGGTTAGTTACATACGTTTTCTTTATTGAATGTAGAATTCTGTATGACCAACTCTTAATTGGGTTATAAGAATGATGGTTTCTCTTTCGCCATGCTGAATGTTTTGAAGAAACCGTCAAAAGTCAAATGAAAAGTTTGCACCATTCTTTGAAATGTGTATAATGTCATCTTTCATCGTATTTGTCGTTCTTTGACATACACTAACTCGACATAGTCACACATTTCAAGAGCATCTTCATGGACATTTTAAAACGTCTATAACATTTTCCAAAGTTTTCTGATATCATTCTTAGGTATACCCATAAGCGTAGCGTGAACAAATTCTGTGGGGGGGGGGATATAGTCCCAACGTGATATACTGAGTCGTAAATAAATTTGTAAGAAACACCAGTACACGATCTACCCTCAGCATCACCCTCGCATAGCCCAATCCTTTCCTTCTACCATAGCAACCTACCCTTCTTTCAGTTAAAAATTTCCTGAAAAATTAAACTCATAGAATATAATTTATTTTCAAAAAAAATTTCTTTTTGAAAATGTTATTAAAGGCAATATTTTTCAAGAAATGTATAATTTTACCCAATAGATAATGCAAATTCGAGAAGGATATAATAAAAACGAGTAACGGATTAAATATAAAAATATATAGATAGGTACCTAATACTTATAGCAATAACAAAATATTATATTGTTAAATATATAACATACTTATAATTTTGCTATTTGGCGAAGGAGAAGACAATATAATATATAATATATACCGTATTATTAAATCATAGAATTTTTAATTTTAAAATAAGAAATAGGGTTCAAGCAAACACACAAGTATAGTATACCCATCACAACCTTACTGTTTAGCCAAATACTAAATAGCTCACGCACTAGTATACACCTTAGTTCTGTGTTAGTAGTATATTATATTAGTGATATTAGTGATAACTGATACACTAAGGCTGGGAATTAATGAGTTAAAAATTATAACTAAGTTAAAAATTAACTTTATATTAAACGTCAGATAGGTACTTTTTATTCAAATTAAATTTCAATTTTATAAGTTACTTATTAAACTTAATTGTTAACTTCACGTTAATAATATGCAAAATGATCTAAATTTTGTTAAATTTTGTCCCAAGAACAATGGAAATTTTCTTATTGAGGTGTATCTTATTAGTATAGGCAATTATACTAGTGCATATGTAATGTACAAACAATTATATATAAGCAAATAAATATCTTCTTTTCTTAATTTTCTTATTACTATAAAATAACATATCATGGGATTTTACTGAGAAAGTGAGAAACGATATTTTTTTATCTTTTATATCGTTTATCACAAAATTTTCCAAAAATATACACATCTTTATCCAGTATGAAATAATCTTCTTGTTTATTTAATAATTAATATGTTATTTTTAAGAAATTATTGATTTTGTGAACTATTAAATTCTTTTCGTTGTCATAAAACTATTCAAACCCATTAAAAATTGTATTAAGTATTGAAATGAAATAAAATTTTTAAAAAATACTGTACAAATACATAAAATTTAATACCTATTAATCATTTTTTTTTTTTTTTGGAGGGCTTGAGTAAATTCTGGGGGGGACTATAGCCCTCTTAGCCCCCCAATTCTACGTCTATGCTACGTAGATATATAATTAGGTGCATAATTTTTTAAAATCCACCATTTTAAAATCGCTATAACATAAAAACTAAGTATTTGGGCCAAAATCGAACAGCACCATCGTTTAAAACACACAATTTTACAGATGTTTTAAAAAAACCGAAAAATCATTATATCGCGTGGTAGGTAGCTAAATTGCATTTGTTCCCAATATTAGACTACATATTGTATATATTCAAGTAATAAAAAAACCTCTTTAATATCTTCAAAAGAATTACATTTTAAGTAAATTATTGCGGGAGATGTAGAAGTAGAACCAAAGACAGTACCTACTACTTATATTTTTTTTTAAATAGTATGATTATGCGATAATAAAAATGGAACTGACATAGGACAACTTATAAAATGCTTTTATAAAAAGTATTAAAACATTGAAATACATGATAAAAATAGCAAAATACGGTATTAAATTGTTGAACTTACATTTTTCCTTAAATGTCATATAAATTGCCTATATAGAACCCCTTAAAAATCTAACAAGAAACTCGGGGATTGGAAGCGGTCTTTTATTAAGGAATTGTGTATAGGCAATTATTTGAATATTCACGTTAAGCATATGTCAATAAATATGGCTACCATATTTGAAAAGACGTGATATCCCCGACTTATATGATAATTCGTTTTTCACAGTGGTTTAAAAATTAAAATAACTATTATATCATCGAAAGTTAACAACATTTGAGGAAATGTCATATCTTTTTTATAAACTAATACCTATAAAAAAAGTTACAGCCGTTTAAAAATCTATAAAAAATTTATTTTTAAATATGTATTAGTTTCTATGCCAACTATTTAATTTATTGAAAAAACAATATGACATTCCCTCCAAAATGTTGTCAACTTTTGATTTTATTATAGATATTTTTGCTCTTAAACCACTAGGAAACGAGAATTGAAATTTTGCGTAGGCATGTTTTTAAATAAATATCGCATTTACACAACAATAAAAAATGGTATATAAAAAAAACTTTTCTGTTTTTTTCCGCAAAAATGTTAACAACGGATATATAAATATATATATATATATATATATATATAAAATTATTTAAAAGTTAAACACCTATTAAAAAATCGACACAATTTTAGAGTGAATTTTCATTTTGATCAAATTAAAACGAAATTCAGTCCAAAGTATTGCGTAAATATGTTTTTACGACTGAAAACCGTTGGGTGTATAATATTGTATTTAAATTTCAAATTTGACTAATAATAAATTGTAGAAAAAAAATTGGAAATTAAACAATAAAAAGCTAATTAATTAGCATTATATTAGGCTATAATAGTTTCCAATTAATTAAACCAAAGTATATAGGTATTATAATAAGTATATTTATTCAGTGTCGGACTGGCATCAAAAGGCCTAGTCCGCGATTTTGTCAAAGGGCCCATATATCCAATGAAAAATAATAATCATTCCACTTAAGAGGACATCACATATAAAATTTTTAAGAGTTCTACATTATATAGAACATTTTTAAGAAAATTTAAAAACCGCTTCACAAAAAAAATTTTCTCGGGTAGCAGTAGTCGTCATTTATTAAGAAACACAATATAATAAACATAATTATCTGTGCAGTTTACCCGTCGTCCTTCTTTCGATACCATAAATCCTCCAAAAAAGTGATTTTTATATATTAAAAAATTAATGACTTTTTTTTATGGATTTGTATTAAAAAAACATATACGAGTATATAACGATAGAACTTATAAATATTGTGTATAAATTTGGTTTCTTAATTACGACTACAGATTGAGAAAATATGTGTGGCATCCTCCAGTCTTAATACATACTTTGAAAAAAGTTATATAAAATTTACATAATCCTAGAAAACTAGATCGTTTATTATTTAGTTATTATTTTATTATTACTGTGATATAGAGACGGTAGGTGTGTTTAATATGTTTTGTAAAAATGTATAGGTCTTAAATTCAAAAAATGATAGAAAATTTGAAAATGGATACAGTTAATTGGAAGATCGTGGGGAAAAATTAATTGTTATAGATAATATTATTGTGAATTATTCTAATAAAACAACAAACTTTTCAAACTTGACCTGAAATGTATATAGGACGTAGATATATACAAAAAAATAATGAAAAATCAATTTTTAGTTCCTAACTAA
>JAIPRL010010857.1:0-14614 GCA_025469235.1 Pemphigus obesinymphae
AAAAGAGATGGGGGGATGTAATGGCGAATGATATGAGGAAGGTGGGAGTAAGTGAAGAAGATGCGGGAGATAGAGTTAAGTGGAAGTGTAGGACCAGGGTGGCTGACCCCAAATAGTTGGGAGAGAAGGCGAAGGAGAAGAAGAAGAAGATCATTTTTAAAGCATCTAATATAATTCGGTAGTTTCATAAAATAATTTTTTTCATAATTTCATCATCTTAATTTCTTTTAGAAAAATCTATATACATACCTAGGTATATTTTTTCAAAATTGTCCAAGTAGTCTCTAAAATAATCTCGGAGATTTTTTATCTAAAAAAGTGAATTAAAATTATAAATAATTAAAAATTAATAATTTTCTCATAACGCTTAAATTCTATAAATTACTGTTGTAAAAAGTAATTCTGTAAAAAAAAATATATCCCAAGCTAGATTAAAATAAAACTTTTCATAATTTCAATCTTTTGTATAAAGTAAAATGAACATTTTTTAATTAATATAAATATAATATACCTATTAAACAAAATATGTGCTGAGAGAATTCAACAAAAGATTATGAGTAACAACAGGTTTCAACCGTAATACAAAAAAGGGTATTATTTATAATGTCTTTTAATTTTACTTATATATATATATATATATATATATATTATATATATTTTAAACCTTGTGATGTCCTACGGTTAATACTAGTTGTTCCTAATAATCGTTTCTAAAATACATATTAATTTTACATATATTTATAAATATTGTTAACTATTATATATATATATATATATACTCGTATTAATTTTTATATTAAATTAACAATAAATTTCTTAGGTTAAATTGTTATTATTGAATAATTATGGTTTATAAACTAATAAATCAATTGATTTTACAGCAGATGAAAGTGTTGTTCGTAAGTAATAATGATTCAAATAATCGAAAAATATGATTACTCATTTATTTAAAAATACACACTCAGCTAAACTAAAATACGTTTGACATTTTTTAAATTAAGCTCAAGTACATTCGTTCAATAATAATCAGATATATTAGATTCATCGTCAGGACTTATGCAATACATTGAAAGAATAATGTTCAATAAAACCATGGCTATTGCTAATATATTATAACGAAACAAATTACAGCTATTCAATTACTGATGTAAAATTGTAAAATGTCACCATAACCTATATACTGTGTTTATATTGTCATTATGAGAGTTTTTTTTACTTATTTATTATGCAACGCTAAATAAGTATTTTGTAAAAATCAATTTATTTTTATTTCACTACAACTCCGGAATTAATGGAGTTTGGAACACTTTTTCAATGTGATACATTTTGGTTCAATGTCATCTAGGTAATTATTGTTGTAGTTATTATATTCAGTATACATGTTGCAAGTAAATACATATTTAATATTGAACTTTTTGATATAATGATTTTTAATGTTATAAAATATAGAATTGAAAATTTATTTGAAATTTATACATGATGTTTTTTGTAATATCAGTTACAAATTATTAACAACGCTTTGTACATTTCCTTGCTAATCAGATCCATAATTTTATATGCCCTAAGTCTTAAGATATTAGATTTTTTCAATGTTAATACATTTAATAGAATTCACTCATTTCAATAAAATAATTTTTTAGCATTCAGTTTTGTCAACTTAATTTCTTTTAGAAAAATCTATATACATACTTAGTTATATTTTTTATAAGTGACCAAACAGTATCTAATTATACCCTCGGAGAATTTATATCTAAAAAAACTTAATCGAAATAATAATATAAATTAATATCGATGAAAAACTCCGAGATGAATGGTGTTGGGAACACAGATTCCACTGAGTTACATTTTGGTTCAGGGGCATCTAAGTAATTATTGTGGTAGTTATTAAATTAAGTATACATGTTGTAAGTAAATATAAATTTTATATGAATATTTTTTGAAATAATGATTTATGAAATTGTATAACATTTTTAGAAAATTTGATTGAAGTTTATACGTTATGTTTTTTTATAATATCGGTCAAAAAATTACTAACAACACTTTGTACATTTCTGTACTAATCATATACATAGTTTAACTACCCCCAGGTCCTAGGAAGTCAGATAGTTGCAATATTAATACATCTAATAGAATGCGCTCCTTTCAATGAACATTTTTTAGCAAAGTTTCGTCATCTAAATTTCTTTTAACAAAAATCTTTATAATTACCTAGTAATATTAATTATAGGTCTATGCAAACGATATCTGAATCTGACCTCATAGAATTTATACATAAAAATAGAAACCTAATAATAATATAAAGTAAAATCATTGAATTTCAACTATAATAATAATATATATATATATATATATGTGTGTGTGTGTATATCAATATTTGGGAGCTAAAAGGACGTTATTTTTTGGAATTATTGTTATAGTGCACTTAGTTGTAGTAGTAGAGAGCTCGGGTTACCGCTGATGGATAATAGTAGATCAGTGCATAATATTATACTAAATCCACAGATCTTTATTTTATTTTATTTTTTTGCTATAACTCTGGAACTATTATTGTGTAGATCTATAACACCGTTCCAATGAGATACACTTTGGTTCAGTGTCATTTATGATACAATTTACAATACATTGATGTAGCTCTACCTCTAAAAAAAATAATAATAAGAATAATTTTTTCAAAAATTCATTCTTCCTAACTTAAATTGTTCAAATTCGGAAGACTTCCTGGGTTAGATATTTTTAAATATTATTCACTATTTTGATTATATTTAACATTAAAGGGAAGCCGGAAGGAGAGGTTCCTTTTTGGAATAATTGTCATAGTGCACTTACTTTTAGTCGTAGAATATTCGGGATTTGACTGATACATAGAGGATTTAATATACGCTTGGCAAGTTCCTCTAAAAGTAACATTCTCTTTCTGAAATCATTTTCCGCTTAACCGATTGATTCCAAAATCAATAGGTTTATTCTTGTGATCATAAGTAGTCAATCCATCTATTTTTCTTAACTTTGAAGGGTTATTAAAAATAAAAATAAAAATATTATACTATTATAATCATAAGACACCTTACGGACAACTTTATTTTTATTTTAATATCATATTTATGTATATTAATTTATTAAAATTAATTAATAAATAAGAATTATCTACAGGCCGATTGAAAAACGTTCTAGTTAATTACGCCTACATATTTGGGGAAGTGGCGATTTAAGGAAGGCAATTGACCCCTCCATCTTGGAGTTTTTTTTTTGTAGTATGAGATTGATAATTATTATTTTTTGTTTTTCAACTTAATATTTACATTTATATTCCACCACTCCTCCACCATTTATCTATCAATCATCATATATAATTTATCTGTCCATTTATTGTTTCAAATCCGTCCTATATTGGCGAAGATACATACGTTTTAATGGGAGTGTTTGAATTTAAGATTAAAAAAATAATCAAGGAGATATAAAAACAGATTATTTTTACAAATAACCCCACCATCAATATCGTCTTTCTTTTTATTCTAAAAGATATATCACTCATGGAACAGTACTTACATTTTTTGTAAATTTAATAATAAAAATATGATTTCTATACATTTGTTGATATTAATTACCACAATAATAATAATTACAAAATACAATTTTAACACAATTATTCTGAATTATTTATTTACTAATTTCAAACGACAATTCCTTGGGTTACAATATTATGTTGATGAGGCAAAAATATAAAAGTATATAACAATTATTAAATATACCTTATACAGTAATACTGTAGTAGTTGTTTTAAGAATATATAATTAATATGTACAACAAATCTTATAAAAATTTAATTAAATATATATTTAAAATCGTCGGGTTTTTGTGTATTTTCAAAATTTTAATTATATAAAATGTATGTGTAGTCGTCGTGTGTTCGATACATTTTTAAATTACCTGCCTGCTTTGTCTTTTAACAGAAACATATTAGTAAGACTATCTACTAGAAAGTGAACGCCAGTTTCGACCGTAGGCGAAATATTTTTTAATTGCTTTATTAATGGTATTATTTTTCAAAAATGTTCGTCCACCGACTATTATGGAATCCGATAAAATATTTAATCTGAGATATACAAATTGCACTCAAAATTAATTTCACTTATGAGGTATACACTTACAAGGTATCATTTTCAAAAGGTGTTGTAGTTACAAGTAGTCTCACTCAAAATGAGTTACACCCGGTAGATGTTGCACTCAAGCTAATAAACATCTATTATACATAATTTATATTTATTACTATATATTCCTAGTTCTAAATTTGAATATTTAGAATAAATAATAATAAAATATGCAATATATTATTTGTTTTTTCATTAAATGGAAGGTCTGTTTGATAGAATAATATAATTATAATAAGAAAATTCCACAATCCATGTATATAAAAACCTTCAAGGACCACCAAATATCCCCACAGCCATAGTGCTGGTTTATAATAGTAATCTTTAATATATAAAATATAAAAATAGTTTCTCATAACATCGCAATTCTCTAAATTATTATTTTTTTTATATATAAAAATGGTAATTAAAAATGAATTTTTTTAACAAAAATCTGTTTTAGAAGTCAACATTTTCTTATTAAAATTGTTTAAACCTATCAAGTAATAGCTGGAATATAATAAGTAATAACATTACTGATTTACTCTCTAATCGGACTATGGATGAAAAAACTTGAAAACTACTTTTAAATATCTTAAAAGTTTAAAAATTAAATGGGTCCACTCTTTATGATCGTATGCGGACGCTTACAGAGTATTGGCACAATCAGATAAAAAGATAATATACAATAATATTTAAAATAATATCAAGTGTTTAAATAAACTCGTTGCAAAAAAAACATTTCGAGATAATTCTAGTCAATTAAAAAATGTTTTAGGAATAATCTACTATAAATTCCTAGTCAATTTTATTAAAACTTTCAGAATAATACATAACGTTACCGGGAAAATTGCTAGGTAACTCAATAAATTAAACAGAATAATACGTCATAGTGAAATAAATTTTCCATTTCACTCAAAATCAAAAATTTTTTTTTTATTCAGATCGAATCACACAGACTTATGTGATGATTTTATTTTTATATTACAAAATGGGCTATACCCAAAATGTACAGTAGGTACATAGGAGTTTAATACAAATATATTATAAATACTAGAGAATGATTTATTATAATTAAAAATGTTGACTGAAGAAAATAGTTAATAAATAACAGTAGTAAAATAAATTGTCATAATATTCATATATTAATTTTTTCAATATGCCTATAGTCTATAATATAAATCTCCTACGTTTTAAAAAATTAAAAATTAAAATTTTTATCAATAGTTTATCATTTATATTATGTAAAAACTAATAAACATGTTACGGTTTATATCATATAGATCCAAATAATTTTAAAATTAAGTGATCACAATAATATCTATAATAACATAATAAATATTATTTCTACAAGAGGAATAATTGGTTTAAATGAATAAGTTTGTATCAGGACTCAATTCAGGGTCCACGGACACATTGTTTATTTTAGTTGCACATTACAATTTATTTACATAATATTTTCAGAACAAAAGTTGAATATAGTATAGGTAAGTAATTTGACCCTATTCAGATTTAATATAATATTAATTCACATTATTTACTTTCATTGAAAGCTCTATATTCCCGAGCCACTCATCGAAAGTTTAATACAAAAATATTGTTTATTTGTTTGTGCACGTTTGTGCTTTTTATCCTATAGTTTGTGTTCAAGCCGTTTCAAAGTTATTTCCATTTTAATGGGAGAGGGAAACTTTATGACAGCATTTTTTCGAGACATTTTGAACTTTTTCATCGTATTTATTTATGTTATGTTAGTACGGTTTGGTGCCGTTCTCTCCATTGTTAGAACTGTTCCTATTCCTCAGTCATAAAATTTTCTAAACGATGTGGAGGCATCTTAAAGAAAACCCTCAATATTGATATACTAAAATGATTTTTACTAACTCGAATGCGCTACGCCATTGTTAATTTGCATCATTGTTACAATTTTAATTTTAAAATTGTATTGGAATTTTGTTTTTCAAATTTTCTTTGGAGTTATGGGGAGTAATGTATATTATACTATTATTCGTCGAGTAACATTATATAGATTATAGACTATTAATTGTACAATTTATTACTGAATATTAACTATTCCTGAGAGTGGAGTTTTTCTAGTAAAATATTTTTATTTTCATTTTATAAATTTGAATTTTTTTGATTTTTTAAATCACAGATTAAAGACATATAATATTTTTAATTAAATTCAAATAAAATTAAACTCCACGTCAACTATAGTTAAAGATTTCATGTTCATAAATTACATTAAAAATAATTTTAAACGTTTTTTTGATTATTAATTTCTAATTTTCGAAAATTTGATAAAATTTCTTATATTTAAAACCTTATAATCGAGTTTCTCATAGTTTTAAAGGAGTCTTATAGGAAATTTTAAGATTTTCGAAGAAAAATTATTATCTAATATTATTTACAAATTTTTAAATACATGTCAGTATCATTTTTATAATTGATTTATATTTATATTTCTTTGTAAAGATAAATGTATAATGTATTTATACAGGGTTATCATTAATGAGACAAACTATATTATGTGTACATATCTCGGGAAATATAAATCATTTTTATGAAATATTTAAAAGAAAATTATTTGTACACTTAAAGTTTTTCATAATTTAAAAATTTTCATACCTCTTTCTTATTTGTTAAAACTATATTAATTAATTATGCCCCACCTCGTTTCAAAAATTCTATAACTTTGTAAATGAAGCCATCACTAACGATGAGGACAATGGTATAATACAGCACTAAGAATGTATAAGCAAATGTGCTGAAGAAAAAAAAAAATGAAAATTTTAACGTAGATAACCCATTTAATGATACACTTCCTTTGGGAATTTAATAACTTTGGAATTGGGGTGAAAATACAAAAAATGGCACAAGCTATAACAAATGTAGTACAAACAAATAAGTTGAAAAAAAAACTGAAAATTGCCATGTCAGAAGGCTTTCATAAAATATCCTTCCCATTTGAAATGTCATTAATGTTGGAACGACGTAGTATAAACGAGGATCGTTGTATTGGTGGCTTACTATGAACATTATACTAGAGGTAGTATGATGTAGTATATAGAGCTATGATATTTTTGATGGTTTAAAATGTAGCAGCATGTGATAAAGTAAGGCGATAACTCGAATATGATTAAAATACATGATAAGAATATACGATACGTTATTTAGTATGTACCTTTATGGTGGTAAAAAAAAAAACAATAAAAGTCCGAGTATTGTAGGTACGCCAGTTTTTTACCTCGTATATGTGGACTTAGAAAGTCCAGAAACCTCCAATTCATCCTACTTATAATAATGAGTAAAAAATGGTAAAAATGGTACTATAGATTCCACCTGAATTTTACATTACCTACGTAATACTATTGTACATAACACTAACTCTTTTCTTTCTGCCATGATACCACTGAAAATATTCCGTTTTTATTCCGTCACCGTTTTCCGAGGCCGTTCACGGTGCAATTCGACTCCGAACTATTTTGCGAAGGTTTCGTGATTTTTTTCACGTCCTGATTTTGCGCGATTCGGCTACGCTCGACGGAAAATAGAATATCGTAAGCCGAATGGAAAGCGTTTTTATGGGGTGCGTACGGTATAGGACTCCTCAACGCCTAGATTGTTTCGCCGGCAATCGTGTTGTAAACTACGTATCCAACTGAATTTTTATTTTTTCCCCCTCGCCGTAGTCTCATCCCGCTAAAATTCCCGAATCGGCAATATTTTAATACCTATATTTTAAAAAAAATATATTACATTTTGTCCTACATTATATAATATGGAAAGTTCATTTTTGTTAAAAATGGTAGATGTACATTGTACATACCAATACCCAGTAGTAGAACTTGATGGATGTGTCCCATATATTAATTATTTTATTTCTTTGGTATCTTCGCGACTCACATCGAGAATCCTTCTTTCGTTCGATTACATAATATTATACTAAAAACTGTATATATGTAATGTGTTCATGAGTTTTAAAATGTACATAGCCTACGAGTTATATAGTTTGGGGGACGCTCATTTTTTAAAAACCTGATAGCACCCTTTCTTCTATTTTTTCAATCCCACCACTGCTTAAGACTTACCTATATTTTGATTCATTGTTCTGTGGGCTTATGTGAAGCCAAGGCCCCGAAAACAAAGCCCCTAGCCCAGGCCGTTCCCGATATATCGGGAAGGTCACCCAAGGTTATTTTTTTATTTTGTATACATTTGTGATTTGTAGAAAATATCCGATATTGAATCTATTAGGACTATTGTATGAAATATCTAGATATTTAATTCAAAAAACAATTCTGAACAAAGTTGGTAGTAATATTTTCTGATTTATACCTAATAAATCATTTTCCATTAATTTCGATAGTTTTCCTATTCTTTCAATTTTATTGTGAATTAGGTACCGAAATTGATAAAATAAAGTTTAATTTTATCACGTCAATATTATGTTACAGCAATTATTTGCTGAAAATTTTAGGTTTTTGGCATTATATTTTTTCTATTTATAACAATAATCTTAGGTAGATGTAGTTTTAATTAACTCTTAGTACATATTCATTAAATTTCCTCAACATATATTATTGTAAAAAAAAAAAAAAAACAATAAATTGTCTCTCAACTCAAAATCTATAATTTATTAATATATTTTGTAATTTTTATAAGTTTAAAATTGTATTTATTTGTATTGAGTTATTTTTATAAAATGTTTGTAGTCTTTGAAATTGCTTATTTTGTATTAGGTACAATTTTAATTTAAAAGTTGTTTATTTATATATATGCTATACAGTATACATATATTTGATGTTTGTATAGAATTTCAAGATACCTATTATGTTATGAATTATATAACATATACTATGATTAAATATTGGTTTATTAGAATCTTACATATTTTAATTATATGCAGTTCAACGTGGATAAAAAATGAGGTCAATTTATCGATCACAGAATTCATCGAAAAAATATCATTTTGCATATTGGAGCATATTTTAGAGGTTTGAGAATATTTTGGTGTTTATAGCATATTTTATGCATATTTCTCGATTTTTAGGGAAAATGTACGCAAACGACCTTTTAGACTCTATGCAAAATTTTTTACTTAAAATGTGTGTTTTTTTTAAGTATTGAGGTATTTTGAAATAAAAAGTTTTTGATTGCAAATTAATTCTAATTGGTACTTTCAAGATATTATTTTTCGATTTTCAAGTAATTATTAATTAAGGAAGGAAAAACTACCTTTGTTGACAAAACTATTTTAGAAATTTAGGGAAAGTAGGTAACAAAATAAAGTTATCATAAATAACTTTTCTTAATTATATTAATATACAGAGCTTCGCTCAGAATAGTCGTTTGAATGCAATGATTGATTTTTGTTCTCAAATTAAAAATAATAATAATATACTATCGATAAAGATACTATGAATCAATTCCATCATTTGTATCTTGACAAGTATTGTTCTTATTGCATATTTTCTTTTTTAAAAGCGACTTCTAAATTTTTAGCAAAAATTTTACTCAAATACCCCTGAATTAGCTTGTTTTATACAGAATATTTTATTTTTAAAAAAATTTAAAGAGAATATTTTAAGGTTTTATTTATTGCATATTAGTATCATATACGAGTATAGCTCTCAATAATTACGATTATAGAGATAATACAGAACTAAGATACATTTTTACGTTGTGCATATTCAGAATTTTTTTTGGGGAAGAGTTAATGAAAATATTTTTTTTGCCCCCCCCCCCCTTAAAAAAAGTCCCAAATTACGACTATTGTTTTATCCCCTCATATCATCCCATGACGTTTAAATTGGAACTAACCATTTACAATTTGTATAAAACTTTATGCGTATCACAAAAAATTATTTTCCAAGTATCATGTAGGTACGTATAAAACTAAAATTTCAATATTTAAAATTTTAAAGTAATGAATAATAACTCAAAAATAATTAAAGCTTTAATTAAATTGAATTATTTTAATTAGAAAAACATCCATAAAATGTACCATAGTTCAACCTATAAATAATTATCCACTACTTGGACATCCATATGCTGTAAAACAAATTTACTATACCAAATTATATCACTTTCAAATTTTTACATATTTTATAATATATAATAAGTATATTCATATATAATTAAAACATTTAAAATATATTTAATTATTTTTAAACATTTTTGTTATTACAACATAATTAATAACTTTCATAAAATGTCTAGTTTAATTTTTAACTACAGTTAATACCAATTATTTATTTTATTTTAATGTTTACAGGCATATTATTGTTTATTAAACGGTAGAGTTCTTTTAACACGAAATTGTTAATTTAATTAAATATATTAGTGTAACGCACGTAATTTCCGAAATGTTTTATTGTAATAACAATTTGCACCTATTATCTATTTTAAACATATTCTCATATATTATATAATCAGGATTAAATAATTTCGAATAAGTAGAAGTATATTATTTTGTGTATTTATGATAATCTATAATAGTCTTTCTTTTCTATTATGTTATACCACGTAATAAAATCTATATAAAAACGATTACTAATTATATAATTAATTATTATATGTAATTTACGCATGCTATTATTTTGAATTTCTATAATATATTATATTTAAAAGTAATAAATATTTATTGTTTTATTATTATAAGAACCTAATGCTAAATTATGTTATAACACATAGTCAGTGGCGGAACTAGGGGGGGGGGACAGATAGACGGGGTTTGACCCCCGGGCTTAAAATTTTAAATACACATAAAGGCTGGCATATAGCCGACCCGACAGGGGGATCTAGGGGGAGAGATGAGTCGCCCCCCCCCCCAAAAAAAATACTGCAATTTGAAGGTTTCAATCGGCATTTTGAAGGTTTAGTCGGTAAAAACAGAAAATTTATGTTTTTTTTTGTGTATTTACTGTTTTAAGGAAGCATTTCAAGAAATTATTTGTATTTAGTCGACAGCAAAAAAGTTTATAAAATTTTTTTTTTTACATAATTTTACACTTTTCTCCGGGTATCAAAATTTCTAGTTCCGCCTCTGCAAATGGCAGTGTCTGAAAAAAACGACGTTCATGCGTTCACATTTATATTTTGTGAACGGCACACGAACACCACTCGTTTCTGCCAAATAGAACGTGAACGTGAACAACATCCATAGGTACTTTTAAGGAATTTGAACGATTTTCATGAAGTTCAAATTAAATTAAAATATCATTTTAGTTCCCTATAAACCCTATTAGATTTAAGTAAAATTTAAAAAATATAGCACTCATAAGTTAAATTCCGTAGGCCCTCCATATAGAATATGAAACTATAGTTTCTATGAATCGGTAATTTTTGATATATATTAGATGTAGATATATATATAGATACATTTTTTTGTATGGAATGTACGTAACAACATTGCACATACAGATAGGTATAATGTAATATTATAATCTTAAATGAACAATCATAACATTTTCAACATATCATGTGCTCTCCTGTTGTTTTTACTTTATCGCAATTTATTGTTTATTTAATTTCAATACCAGTACCACAGATATATATAATAATAAAATAAGTTTATTATATATATCTGTGACCAGTACTTAGTTCTAATCACATTTTATTAATGTACCTGTGTGAACCTGTTTACGTTCCTGCTCGTGGTTTAACTTGTTCGTTCTGCCTGCACAAACTTTACAAATTCCACGTGAGTGTATTTTTCTTGTTTCTCGTTTGTTCTCTTACCACGTGCCTGACCGTGTAGTTGATCAGCTGCTGTTTGCCATGGTACTATTCACTTCGTACGCCCGTTCTACGTTTTCCCTACGTCATAACTTATCTGTACCGTGCCTACCTCTGATTTTGTTGTCACTCCACCACTCACTGTTGCTGTTTGGATTGCATTTTTCTCTTTTTTTAGGCGCACCTGCCACTTCCTACTCAATGTTGTTGCATTTACCTACTTCAAGGAGTATTTTTACATATTATATTTAATTATAAATTATTTCATCTCAACCTTTAAATGCCTCCGAAACTTGTTGAAAAACATCCACAAATCAATCTTCGCTCCAACTCTTCTACCTGTGAGAAATCTACTATTAATGATGTTCTTCTCACCACCGAGCTTATGCACAAGGCCCAGAATGAGTTAAAACGTAAAAGCTGAAAACAAACTGCTATTGGATGCACTCAGATATGATCGGGATTCTCTGACGTCTTGGTTCGACACTCTTTTAGCTACCTTATCTGCCTTGAGTACTAAAATCATATCGCTTGACGCCTGTGTTCTAGCACTCAAATTGAGTGAAAGGATAAGTTCTCCTTCCACTCAATCGCCCCTCTCTGTCTCAGATATGATTTCCGAGTTTGATGAACGCGACCGATGTAAATCTAATATCTTAACTCATGGCCTCCCTGAGTCCTCAGCATCTAACTTTGCGGCTAAAATCGCGGAAGACAAGTCATCATTATGAAGATTCTTCTCTCAACTTTCACTTGGAGCCCCAGTTGATTTTAAGGCTATTCGATTAGGGAAATTCACCTCCAACGAGCCGCGTCCAGTCAAAATTATTTTTTGTGACCAGCATACCCCTGCAAACGTTTTTTCGTCGTTCTGCACGCTTAAGAAAAGTTCCCAAGATTTTCAAGTTGGCATTTTGTTCGTGATAAAACACGACTAGAACGAGAACAACTTCGTGCTTGGCATCAGGAGTTGGCCCATCGAAATCAGGAGGGTGAGCAGAATCTCACTATCACCTATCAAAATGGCATTCCTTGTATTCAAAGCTCCAGATCAAAAAACCACTCCTCCATGCTAGTACACCTAAGAATATGACAAAGTATTCTTGTACCATCCCTCGTTTCGGCTTCTATCAAAACTGTCGTGAACTCCGCACAAAACTTTCTACTCTCAAATGTAATGTTTTATGTTTTGATTACCTGTTTTTAATTATAACCGAAACCTGTCTTAATTCTAACATTAATTCTTGTGATCTTGGTCTTACAAATTACTGTATCTATAGGTGTGATCGTTCTCTTCTCACTAGTTCCTGTAAAAGGGGTGGGGGCATCCTTATTGCCATTCATCATGATATTCCTTTCTTCCTCCACTATCCTCTTTTTCAGCTAGTTGAGAAGCTATTTGTTGGTTTTTCCTTCGGTTCTCTTAATTTTATTATCTATGGTGTCTATCTTCCTCCGTCCTGTACTGACGACTTATATTCCGCTCATTTATCTTCTGTTGACCACCTACTCCACAAATATCCCTCCTATCTATTCATATTCGGTGGTGACTACAACTTTTCTAATATTTCCTGGTCAAATGACCGTCATAGATTATGTTACTCTACCACTTCCTCCACCAGTAATATTTCTTCGTCTCATCAGCCAAACGCAACATATTACGAAATCGAATGAAAACTACGAAAAATAAAAATTGAAGACCACGACGACAAAAATGGAGAGACGGACCGAATCTATTGGGTATGCGTTCTTCCTGGCCCCGGCATCGCAAATTAGGTACCGATTGAACTATGCACCAAAAATCAGTGCCGCCGAAATATTATACATTTTCCACTAATTAATAAAAATTTTCGGGAGACACTGATCGAATGAAAAGATTTATAAACAGTGGTTAAAGTGAATGGGGACGGCGTCCACCTTCTTTGCTTAGCTTAAATTTTGCGTCCCCTTTAGTCAAAATAATTTTTACCGTAAAAATTACACGTAAATACAATAAAAGCAAAATATATAATATATATATATATATATATTTGGTGCATAAGTAACGCAAACATCGTAATGAATAATGAACCACGGCTTTATAATATGACCGTATACCTATTGACGAAATAATAGGTCTATTTTAATGTAGACTGAATTTTTTATTTTTATTATTCGTATAACTCTATTAGTTTCATATTATTATTTATTAAGTGTATTTTAAAATGATACATTATATTTTATCTATAGGTATATACCAAAAATTAGGTGTTAATGTACTTATTATATTTATTAAGAGAACGCCACACAACTGATTTTTAAAGGGTATTGTATAGGCAATTTGTATGAAATTTAAAAAGTTTAAAAATGTTTGGCTATACTTTTAGAGTACTTTAAAAATAGTCTTGTATCATTATCAATTTTAATTCTTGTGTAATCACGATATTTCATAAAAAAATATGTTTACCTATACATTTTTAATTTTTATCAACTTGAGAATATTGTAGAAAGATGAAATCAAAAATAAATTATAAAGAAAACCATTTTTTAGCGACTGATGAAGCTGATTTTTGATATATTATACATTTTTACACGTTTCATGAGATAACAAAAATCAAAAAAAGCCGGTCAGTAGGTTGTGGAAGCACTTCGCTCGTCGGGTGTCAGTATTGATGGATGCACTTCGCTACTGGGCAGGGTACTTTTGGTGGATGTATTGAATTTGAAAGCAATGATAAATCATTGCATTCAATAAAACGATTCTGAGC
>JAIPRL010010858.1:0-14613 GCA_025469235.1 Pemphigus obesinymphae
TTAATACAATGAATAAATAGTTAAAGGACACAATATTACATTTAACATTTAAAAGTTTGGTTCGTAGCCCTCTACAGTTCTGGTAAAATCCAGTAACTGGTACACCTATTGGTTGACTTGAGTGTTGAACTTTCGATAACGATAATGCTGAGGAGGAGCACCGTTTTTTGACCTGTCAGAGATCACTTTTGGAACACCATTAACGTACTTAATGCAAAGCTCTGTTTCACCATTATTGGACCTAAGGTCAAGCTCAGAATGACATGTTCGTAATAAATCTCGCTGGAATTGGGTCTTGTCCTTAACAACACGAAAACTTTGAGGGAATGATGCTCCTAGCCGTATTGCATCATTGAAGGACACTAACAGTTTTGCGGCGTCATCTTTGGACCTATAGATAATTTTCAAAGGACGCATGTTATCCGGTCGTACTTTCCCAAGCAGATTTAACTTACAGTCATTAACGGACACATTAGTACATACTTCAAGTAATCTAAGTAGAGCAAATTTATCATCTTCAGTACGCTGAGCTATAGAGGTGGACGAGGACTCAGGGACACCATAAACGAGAACACAAAACAAACACCTTTCCCGCTCAAAAGTCTCTTGCAAAACATTTGTAACAATAGTTGATGCGTGGGTAGACCTTGGACTAGACTCCAGGTTAGTAACGTTTCCATTAAGCAAGTCAACTTCGGTACGTAAAACTAAATTTTCTGCTTTAAGTTCCGATACTAACCCCGAAAGCTGCTTAATATCATTTTTTAAGTCCTTGAATTGAGAATCTTGGGCGGCTGACTGAGCTTTATTAGAAGATAAATAGTCCTCCCGGAAAGACAGTAAAGTCGACATCACATCATCAATGGATGTAACATTATTTAATGAAGGACTAACATTCAAAGAGGTAGATTGAGTAGACGAAGCATTGTTACGAGTAACACGTTTACTACTAAGAGAATTGGTTGAATTCATTATATAGCTAGGCGTACTAAGTAAAATCTACGTAGAGAAGGTACTAATTTATTTATTTACAGTCTCCGGTAAATAGCTGTGGAGGTAGAATAACCATAAGACTGAGTAACAATTGCAATTAGTGTTTAAGTCTCCAGAAAATAGCTGACGGCGATAGTGAGGAGTGAACGTAATATGATAACAATAAAACAAGATCAATACTCACAAAACGGGTGGAATAGAAAGACATAAAAAAAAACTACCAAAAACTGAAATTGGTAGGCTGAATCGACTTCCAGGGCACTACAAGATCATACCGAATGTTTAAAATCACCAGAAAAGAAAAACGCACAAAAAATTATAATTTAAACATTAATGTACTGAAGAAGAAATGTACGAATAAAAACGTTATCACGATAACTATTGATATGAATAACATATAAGATTTCAATCCCATGTTTACTATATACAACATTTCGGTACTCGGGCAATATATTATAATATTATTATTTTTAATTTGATAAACACACATAATACACTGAGTTTGAATAGAGATTCTGAAAGAAATGCTGTACAATTTAAAATAAATACAATTCCATAACATTTTAATATTAGTAAGTGTTTAATTTTGTGATGATTTTTCAATTATACATAACATGGACATTTATGAATTTAATTTACACTTAATTTATTTTAATTAAAACTACAATAGATAACAATTGCATAAAATTCAAATTATTAATATAACTAATCAATTAGTTTTATTATTAATAATTGTCTAATTAAAACTTTTATGTTAAATATATGAATCCATTTATTATTCAATATGGTGTAGAAAGATGTGCTTTGATTTAAACTTAGGAAGACCATACGTCCTGTATTATTCTGGATTGCATTTTCTTCTGATGAAAAAGTATCATAATCATTATTTTTTTCTTATAGAATATATTTTTCCCATAGTCTTCTGCGATTGGCTTTATAGTAAATATATATTAAATTATAATATTTGAATAAGAAATAATATAAAATAATTATTCTTTCTAATTATAACAAATGTTTTTGCCAATTATTAAAGTTTATATAATTATATTTAATAATGTGTTAATTTATAGTTACAGATATTGAGGGTAAGTGCAATTAAAATAAATTATTATAAATTATACATAAATTACTATGATTGAATAAAAATTTTTTATTATTTTATTAATACCTACTCATGTTATTTAATATTATAATATATTTCAATTGCATTGGTAGCAATGCCGTGTGTTAACAAAAACATTTTATACTTATATGATAATATAGGTAAAAATATTAGTCATCCACAATTAATATTATTTATTATTATAATAATTATTGTAGTTTTGACTTATGGTTCACTAATGTAATATACGATCTGTGTCTTATCAGAGAGTAATATTTAGCTATAAACGCAATAATAAATCGGAAAAAATGTAGAATAAAAATAATAGATGTTTATCATATTGTTATGTCATTGTATATAGTGTTTTTTTTTTAATATTATCTATTAATGTCTAGATTCTAGTTGTTATTATATGACATATGTCTGGAATAAAATTTAGAATATAAAGAAGATTTTTTTTTTAAACTGGATGAAAAATATAATTATTATCTACTAATCATTTTTTATATTAATCAAATTAATGGTATAGTAATATATCAATCACAAAAATAAATATTTAAATGTATATGGGTATAAAAAGAACAGGTACATGGATTTTTCCTCAATAAATCAAATCCTAATTGTTCTATGAAGTCTGTGTGGAAATTTATCATTTGGTGTATTATAGAAAAATAATAATAATAAAATATTATTAACATCATTTGAATAATATAAATTTTTTTATTATTATTTTTATATATAAATACTTTTTTTCTTATTTGATGCTAATCTAGGTCATAATATTGATTTTTGTAAGTAATTTTTCTCAAATAATTTATATTTGTATATTTGAATGAATATAAAATTTTAAATATATACTTATTTGTTATATTTTGGGTTATATATAAAAAAAAAAAAAAGGTTTGCTAATATATGTGTAATAGGTACAATGAGACTATATAGTATATATATATTATATAAGTTAAAAATATATAGAATTCTGTTCAGTCTCGCTTACGATGAGGTATTTGCAAAATACTTCCGAAAAGGCGATATAAAATATTTGTGTTGTATATTGATATAAGTTTGAGATTCTATTTAAGTGTTTTGTATTAAGTCTTGTTCAATTAATTTGTATTGCCGCATACATCAAACCTACATTGATGGATATAATATATGCAATTTTTATATTTTGTAATTAATGAAGATTTTGAATTAGATCGTTCAATGTATTAGACGTTGGTCGAGACCGAACGTCTCTCATTATATTGCTCTCTTATCTTAGTTTATAACTGCCTTGTATTTTAATAAATTTCCGCCTTTCATACCTTTTACGTATCAGAGCCCATTAAGGTTAATATTATTTATATCTATCTACTTCTATAGGTATAAATATGGTATGCCTGAAATGTACTGAAGATATTTTTGAGGGAAACGAAAATATTAAATTTGTAATTTGTAATGAAATTTTGGATTTTTCGTGTACAAGTTTCAGAGAACAAGTTTTTAGAAGATCATCGGTAGCAGTAAAATTAAATTTACATGTCCGAAATGTAAAACTAATGCAGTAAACTCAAAATCAAAAAAGGAATATGTTTTTGTTAGATTAAATGAAACTTTATCGAACTTAGATAGCGCTGTAAATTTTATGAGCACGGAGTTTGACGATTTTGGTAAACAATTACGTGTGGTATTAATCTCTCTCAAAAAATTTATGAATGAAAATTTAATATTAAAAGAATATAATAACATTTTAAATAACGATGTTAATTTATTAGCAAAACGTGTTAACCAACTTGAACAAAAATCAGTTGTAAACTATATTGAAATAATTTAAGTATATGAAACTAAAAATGGAAACTATAAACAAATTGTGGAGGACATAGCATTGAAATTAAATATTCAATTATCAATATCGAAAGCCTTCCGAGTTCAATCCAAACACCAAAATAAAATTAAAAAATCGTGGTCAAAGTTAAATCTTTTGTCAAAAAAAAAAAAAAAAAAAATTATGGAAGCGGCAAAGAAAGAAAAAATCAAAGCAAGCAAGATAAATGAAAACTGGAAAGGAACTGGTGTTAATGTAGATATAATTATTTTAACAGAATCTTGGCCCGATGTTAGTTATTGTTATTATTTGATTCCGAGTTCTAATTTCTTTTATTCGAAATTAAAAAGAAATCAAAACGATTTTGTCATTATTTTTATAAAAAAAACATAAATGAGGAGACTTTTATGAATATGATTTAATTATAGAGGCTAATATCATAAAAATTGCTTTAACATCAGTTAATCTGTCGATACATATTTTATGTATGTATAGATCACCTTCAAGTGATAGAAACGATTTTTTAACCAATTTTAATAATATTATTTCAGGAGAAAAATGTAATTATGGGTGTGTTATAGTTATAGGTGATATTAAAAAAAATATTGTAGGTACGGACTTCATTCATAATGATTACCTAACTATTCTTTCGGAACATGGTTTCAGATCTTATATAAAAGTATACTTCGAAATACCTACTGGTTATAAAAATTAATGTATAGATTATATATTTGTTAAAGAATCTAATAATCAATGTCTTAATATAGAAGATGGAGTCATTCAAACTAGTATTACTGTCAATTTTTACGAATATTCTCGCATTCGAACACAATAATGAAAATGTAATATTAGAAAATTCTTCGGAAATAAATAATTACGCAATATTATTAGATCCTATTAAAAGTGTTGGGTGGGATGAGATTTAAAAAATGTATTATGTTGACGTGGCTGTAATTAATTTTCTAAGTAAGGTTAATAATTCAATAAATGTTCAACTACTTATAAAAAAGCAAACTCCAAAGGTAAACTGCTTAAGGAATGGATGACCCCTGGTCAGCATTACTCTTTACAGCAAAAACAATAATTATCACTCAAAGTACAGAAACATCCTCGTAATAATAATCTGACTTCTTTTTTATTTATTTCTTATTACAAATGGTGTAAAAATAACTTCAATAAAACCTTACAAATAGCAAAAATTAATAATTACAAAAAAAAAAATTTGAAGATGTTTCTTTCAGCCCGAAAATTACGTAGAAAGCTATGAGAGAGTTAATCGATAAAAAAAGAAAGACTGTAAATGATGATTTGAAACAAATTAAAATAATTAATCACCTTAGTTGGCTTGATAAAAATCCTCTTAGAGTTTTTTATATATTGAAGACGTTCTTTACTAACATTGGTCATAATCTAACTAAAAATATTTCTCCTTCTAACTTAATGATTAAAACTCAAACTTCATAATGTCCTTTGATATATTGTCCTTCTATAATATTAATATAACACAATCAGATGTTCCAACGATAATAAATAAACTAAAAGATGAAACCCCTGCTGGTTTTGATAGCATATAGACTAAAATATTTAAACTTATTGCACTTTACATAGTCAAACCTTTATCTTACATATATAATCTAAAGTATTACAAATTGTATTTTTCCTAAATTCTTTAAATTACCAATTGTAAAACCACTTTTCAAAAACGGAGATAAGACGTCTAATAATAATTACAGACCAAACTCTATGCCGATTAATTTTTAGAAAACATTTAAAAATGTTATTAAAAGTAGACTTATGGCATTTCTATAACACAATTAACTTCTTTCTTAAAATCAATATGTTTTTAGATCAGGTATAGCACGGAAAAAGCTCTTTACCGTACAATAAAATTTATTACTAATTCTCTTGATAATGGCAAAAAAACACTAGTGATGTTTTTGACCTTAGCAAAGGCTATCGACACAGTAAATAATTTAGAGTTAATTCATATTTTACCAAAATTTTGTGTACAAAAAAATTGAAAGTTATTTAAATAATTGTAGCCCATCCGTTATATTAATAATAATACTGGTTATGAACTTTCTTTGAACTGTGGAATATCCCAGGGTAGTGTTCTTGGACAACTTTTATGTATTTTGTTCATTAATAATATATTATATAATCTTGAAATTAATAATCAAATTGTAACCTATACAGATGACACACGTCTGGTCTTTTCGGGAATACATTGGTTGAAGTGTGGGAAAAAGCATCACGTGGGGCAAATAATATTATTGAATAACTAAATTATACGAAATTATCTATTTATTTAAATAAAACCATGTTTATGAATTTTCTGATAAACAATAAAAACAAACTTCTTGAAGATCTATTATTACGTTTCTATGATGAAAACATACCTTGCAACAGTAGTCATTGTCACACATTATAATTGGGCTCTAGTATCAGAAATTTACGTTTAATTTTCGATAAAAATTTGGGTAGGAATCTTTAGTTTAGATATAACACTAATATAATAATAATATACATGTACAAACAATGTGTATAGTTTACCTATCTCTGTGCTAATCCTTATTTTAAGACGGTTTATTAATTTGGGTGTGCTAGCTGATAATGCGAAACTTACTTTAGAGATACAACAATAATAATTTATCCGTATATGTGTACGTAGAACTTCTTTAGATGGATCCTCATCATTTAATCTTATAACATTAGATGTCCTACCAGTTAAATAATTATTTAAAAAAGTGGAATTCTATTCTTATTGAAAAATATAAAATTTTCTGTCAATTATAATGAAAACACTCAATAAATAAAACACGTAACATTAGATATCATTAAAGTTCTTTACCATAAAAAATTATTTGGTCAAAAAATTGTTGACTACCTTGCTCCAAAATTATTATAATTCTTTACCTTTTATAGTTAAGGAAAATATTATAAGTAATCAGTATAACATTAAAAAAACTAATCTATAAATGTTTAATATTATCTTCAGAAGGAAATGCAGACTCCGTTTTAAATTGATTTTTATTTTATTTTGTAAATTAATTAACGTCGTCCTCCATCATCCATCAAGGATAAGTGGTTTCTCATTTACTACTAACCACTTTGGCTTTTACCAAAAATTTCCATGGTCTATGCACTAAATTACTTAATTTAAATTGTAATTTTCCTTATTTTTATAGTACTAACCGAAACCTGGTTAAATTGTAATTTTTATTCTGCTGAACATGGTCTTGGTAATTATAATGTTTATAGATGCAATAGATCCCCACTTAATAGTAATTGTGAACAAGGTTGTGGTATGCTCATAGCGGATCGCGAAGACATTTCTTCTTCTTTTCTTCCCATATCAGCTAAGTTTGTTGAGCAATTATTTGTTTAATTTTCTTTCAATTCTTTGAACTTTATAATTGGTAGTATCTATCTTCCTGCCTTATGCTCCATTGACTTATATAAAATCCATCTTTCTTGTGTTGATACCTTTATTCATCACTATCCTTCCCATTTTTATGTCGTTTTTGATGACTATAACCTTCCCCATATTTCCTGGTTTAATGACACCCATAGACTCTGTTGTTCTACATGGATTTTTTCAGTTAAATAACTTATTTAATTCGCATGGATCTCTTTTAGATTTAATATTTACTAATTGTAAATTGATTTCTGTAACCTCTGCGATCGAGTATGCTATTCCTCCTGATCCCTTACATCCTGAATTTTCTCTTTCCCTCTCTTATGCTCTTCCTCCTCTCACCTCTGCCATACTTGAGGTACCCCTATCCTTTTTTAATTTCTCAAAGTCTGACTACTCACGCATTATTTATTTCTTCAATAGTTTTAGATGGGAACATACTTTCTGTTCACATAATGCTGATGAATCTATGTATATATTCCTTGACGTTTTCCATTCGTCTATCCTTTCTTTTGTCCTCAAAGTATTCATTTATATTAGTTTACTTACAATTTTATTTGCCAAAAATATCATGCTCATGCTAAATACAAATCATCCCTTTCCTTAATATTTTCCCTTCTTTTTCCCTCCTCCAAGCTCGTTTTATATTCCAGTCAAAACAATGCTACCGTGTTTACATTTCTCGTACTGAGTCTACTCAATCATTAAATTCTCGATCTTTCTTTCGTGTGGACCATTATCTCCTTATTATATCATTAAACCTTCTAGGCATTGACAATCCATTACTCGTTTGGATAAGATCATATTTGTCTAACCGCCATCTCTTTGTCTCTTTGTCTCTGTCCTTGGTTCTTCCTCAACTGCATTTATTCCATCTTCCGGTGAACTGCAAGGAGTTGTATTTTTCCCTCTAATATTTGCACTTTGTGTTAATTCTGCCCCTTCAGTTTTTCGTCATGCCAAGCTTCTCATATTCGCTGATGATATAAAATTGTTCCTGCGAATAAACTCTATTTCTGATTGTCATTTTCTCCAACAAGATGTAAACAACTTGGTGGTATGGAGAGAGTCCCTAGTTGCATGCTTGACTTATCTTATCTCTTTAACAGCCATTATAAAGCGTAGATATAATTTTTATCAGTGATTATTCTAATTTAACATATATGTACATGTATTTATAATTTTTATTTATTTCATGATAATGGCTAAATTATCAATAAAAGTGGCCACAGATTATCTATCTTGGTCAGTTAAAAAAATATTTCCTTCAATAGAATTGCTCACTTATGAAAATAAATGTGAAAAAAATTGTCTTCATTCCGCAATTTTTTATAAAAATAGACGATTTTCTTTATTATTAACTATATGAAGCGATTCATAGATCCTCAAAGATTTACATACTATAGCTAAATCTTATTTTTATAGTCAAAGAATAAGTGACAATAGAATTCTGAATTCTGCGTACAAGATTATAACTTGACATGAATACGAAAATTTTAGTCCCAAGACACAAGTAAATAATAACAAACAGGTAGGTATGAAATTGTAGATAATATTAATTGTAATTCCAAGACATGATAAAACAGAAAAATACATTTCCAATCTTATTTCATGGCCATATATGATACAGGCCTACATTATTTCTCGACTCGATTCTCAAATACATATTAATCATATATATATATATATATATATATATCATAATATAATACAAATCTTCAAAATTGATATCATTATTAGGTAGGTACATATAAGTACACGTACAATAATATTATTATAAAATTGTAGTAATAGCTAAAATCTATCATTTATTTTTGTATGGAAAAATGTTTCTGAGGGAGGGTTTGAACCCGTTAACCCCCCCCCCCCCCGTGACTACGCCACTGCGGCTCCTCATAATAAAATAAAGACAACAAAATTTAACAAATTCAGGCGTTTTTGTTGAAGAAATTGTCTTACTATATATAGTACATTTTATAAATATAAATGTTACATCTGTAGAATTCATAATAATTAAATTTATTCTAACTAGTATTCACTTAAATACCTATAAAAAATTAATGTTAGAAAAAATGTTGGTGTATATAAAAATTTATATATATCCTTCTTCGATTAAGAACCTAAAAACCTAACCAATAGTAAAGTAATAAAGTAGGCCTCTTAGTCCCACTTCATTAAATCCCAACCCATCTACATAGAAACAGGGCTTATACGGATTAAGAAAAAAATCCTACTTCGCTGAATAAATCTAGACATAGAGCTAATTGGTTTGTTCGCACTTTTAGTTTATAAACCATTTTTGTAATATATAAGAGTACACAAACCAATCAATATTTTTTATATGTACTTATGCGATAATTTCAATTAAAACAAGCAATATTTAATCAGAAAAAGTAAAATAAAAATTATACAGATATAAAACGTGTTAACATATTCTTATGACATTGCACGTTGTGTTTTTTAAATATTATCTATTAATATCTAAATTATAGTTGCTATTTTCATCTATCTAGAATTAAATATGAGAATATAAAGAGAAATTTTTTTTTAAACTGCATGTAAAATATAATTATCTATACCTTGTCTCATGAAAGAAAGGTAGCGTTTCGCGCATGTTAGACTGTGCCACAAATCGCTGCCGGTCCGTCGATTCGTTGCGTAGTTACACCTGATCCGAGTGTGGAAGAAGCGCTAGGCGAGGTGCTACGTGGGGTTGTGCTAGACCGACCGGTTTTCGTCAAGACCCACTACCTTTCTTTCATGAGACGAGGTATACTATTTATTTTTTATATTATTATCCACTAGTATTATAATACATCATTACATTTAAAATATACATTTAAACGCCTATGGATATAAAAATAACTGGGTTTTCTTAGTCGTTCTATGAGATCTGTTTGGAAGTTTATCATTTGGTTTATTTTATAAAATTAATAATGATAATATATTATTAATATAACTTTTTCAATGTAAATATATTTTATAATATATCATACTTATATATACGAGTAAATATTGTTTTTCGGATGCTAATCTAGATTTTACTGACGAATGGAGTAAGTAATTTTTTTCAAATATATTATATTTGAATGAATACAAAATTATAAAAAAAATTTGAACGTCTCGAAAATTGCATAGACCCTTTCCATGAGCGTTATGTGACGGACCCGTGTAGTACGGAAGGGTCACCAACCACGAGTAGAGACTTTGCGGCCGTAGCACCGTGGATATTTATATGTGAAAGGATACATTTTGGAAAGATAAAATAAATGAATAAGCACTTTGGTTTTTATTAAGAGGAATGATATATTTTATTGAAGTAATTTGTGGAGAAAGCTCGTCTAAATATATACCTATAGGGTTGACGAGAGTATACATCACCCCGTGACTAACATATATAAAAAATATATATAAACAAAAAACAAAAACAAAATCTCATGAGAGGCCATCGATCCAGTGGTATTGGACGGGGAATTACAAATTATAGGTGGATTTAAATAAATCACTTCGAATATAAACACTATCTAGGTAACTCAAAATAAAGTTAGATAACAAAAGAGGAAAATATAGGTATGTACCGGCTATTGTATATAAAAAATATATTTACCACGTTTCACGCTGTTCAGTGACACCCGTCCTCTGGACCTCGCCGTCGCTGGGCGATCCCCATATCCGGGGCACAATTATGATCCACTCCATAGTGATCAATTAAAACACTATGAAGGAAAAATATAGGTGACAAAAAAAAATAGTAAAATCGACTTATAAAAAATAACACTGGCGTGTGGTGCTCGATCGATGGTTGGGGAACGAGAGCGACCCAGTCGCATGACGCCAACGAAAGTCGGTCGTCAATCCAAACTTTAGAGACGGCGGTGGACGGGGGTTACTGGCCGATACATAACTGGTTTCGTTTAGGATGATTTACGGGTAGTGCGTGCCGATAGTAGGGAATTTATGTCCGTGGAGACGCGCATCGACAACATTTTCGACCGTGCGAGATTATCCGAGCGCGCCGTACCATTTGTTAATATTTCGATACCTACTGAAAATGAAAACTAGGGTACCCTATTTGTTTTGAACGTTACAAAATACCTAATGTTTTATCCCGTGTTATATTAAAATTATACATTTTTGCAAATATATGTATATTAGGTACAACGAAACTATATAATATATTATGTATGTATAATGTATATTATGCATATTATATACATTGTATATGAATGTATGTACATACTGACGTATATACAAACATTTCCTCTGCCCTTCCTCATTTATCAATAAATAGTTATACATATACTAACAAATCTAAAAATTTCATCGTACCCAAGTCAAAATTAAATATTGTCAATGTTGCTTTTTTCTGATTATAACTGTACGAGGAGGAACTCGCAAAATACCTCTGAATAAGATATATATATATAATATTTGTGTTTTATATTGATATACTTTCACGATTAAATTATAATAAGTTTTGTCTTATTAATGTGTTTTGATGCATACATTAAACCTATATTTACGTATACGACATATTATGTAACTTTTTATTTTGGAATTAATGACGATAGTATGATTTAGATTGTGCAATGAAGTCTTATAAATGAAATTATTATATTTTAGAATTTTAAGGATCTAAAGCTATTCGATAGTAGTGTTTTGTAACATAAAAACGACCGTTTAACATCAACCAACGTTATGGTCACGTATTTAATAAAATACCAACTTATTGGAAGTTAAATTTTCAGCGAAACCATTTAGATTTTCATATATTTTTCAACCAGTTATTGTTTTTGATATTTTTTAACACCAAGAGACCACATTTTTTTCCAGTACTTGGTTAACTTCTTTTGAACAGTTTTTTTTTAATTGGATCACATAAAGTTTCAAAAAACTTTTGAATATTTTTAACTATTTTAATTCAAGTTAATAATAGTATATATTTCTGTAGTAAATTTTCAAATTTAAACTTGTTTATTTCCAGTCATGTATACATTTATGAAAATAGCACTTATTATCTTAAATTAGCAAAATAGCTCTAAAACCGTCAATATGAAAATATTAGCAAAGAAAAATTTTGAATATGACATTAAGGAGGAATGAAATATATTTGTATTTTACTTGGAATGTTTTAAGATTTACCAAAAAAAAAATAAAATATGTAAATGCAATGATTATTATAATTTCATAATATGATGATCGCATTATATTAAAACTAACTTGAGTGAAACACCTTTTTAGTGCAAAACCTGAAACTTTTAACCCCATTTATGTGACACATTGCATGTGTAACTTTCTTTGAGTGAAAAACTAAATATGTGGAATTACTTTTAAGTGCAATTCGTTAACCTCATATTATATTTTATCTTCATTTTATCGTAATAATCGAAGACCGAAGTTTTTTGATAAATAATACTGTTCATTAATTATTTTTAAAAATATTTCACCTGCTGCGGAATTGGGCGTTCGCTTTCAAGAAAATAACCTTTCACACATAAAGTGTTTTTGTTTTAGGTTGATAAAGTAGATTGGTAATTCAAAAATTTATCGAACTTACTATTCTCAGATATTTTAAGAACTCGAACATCGCTTCGCTTAGTTTTCCCCCGAGTGTAACGAGTATCACACAACATACATATTATATTTAATAAACATTTTGAAAAATACCACAATAATATAATGTGGTTATAAAAAAAAAATAGTAGGTAACTAATCTTTTTATGTGAATTAGATCGGACTTATCGTTCTCGAGTTTTTATATATATGGAAATGTTTGAAAATACTCTCCATAATAGTTCAATCGAATGTATTAATATAAATATAATTAAAATTGTGAAAAAATACTACTGATATGTACACAATTCATTACTATGAAAAATAAAAAAAATATGATAAAAGTACCTACTTAATTGCAACGATAAGAAAATTTATGAAAATTTCATTCACATATCGCAAATATCAGAAAAACATTAAACACTCGTTATCTTTGCGAACGTTGAGATCGAGTAAAAAAATAAGATTGGCATAATGGATTTTAAACTGGTGGACCCGGTTTGAAAATTGATATGACAATTGGTGTCCTAAACCACTAAGCTATATAATACAGATGATAAGGTAGTCGAAATGTTTCGAATTTAAACTATAAGATAACGGATGATACCGTATTTCGCCCCATAATATAGGTAACTATATATTTGTTACACATATTGGGAACGAACGTTTCGGTCGTACAGTTACGATTGGTAAACAAAGAAATTATGTTAAAACGTCCGGGAAATCCGAAACTGACCTCCACGGCATCGAAAAATGTCGGGAAGTTCGCAAACGCCGATTTCAGAATGACGAAAATGTCACCAACCGGTATTGAAGGTTTGAAGAACAGTAATGTCGTTTGTTTTGCTTAGTGCCGTGCTATTTAGTACTCGCTTGTCCAGGTATAGTCTTGGGTCGCTGATATGGATCTTCGATGGTGACGTCGTTATAGATTTTAATATCGGGGCCCGTGACTATCCCAGTTTCTCTGGCAGCTTCTCGGCATGCATCCGCCGGGTAATTACGACGGTTTCAGCCGTATACGTCGGGTTGTATTTTTCAGGGGAAATTGTATATATTGTTGTATAAATTATTTAAAACAATTTTGTTTATTTCGGGTTCAGCGTTCAGCGTGTTACGTGTTATTTTATTCCATCACAAAATTTCCTTCAATAAGGAATAGAGCAATTTTATTAAGGTCTTATATTTTAGATTCTGAGCGTAGCGAGGGAGCTAGTGGTTTTACAATGATGTTTATTTTTTTTTTTTTTTTTCTCTGTTAACAAATTTACTACCAGAAGGAGTGTTCCGATCTATACAAGCTTACATGGATTCCGGTGCATTTTCCAGCTATATTTTATTTAAAAAAGGCGGGAATATTATAATATATAACTACAGTAATTTTGTGATTACCACATTTATAATTGTCAGATATTATATTGATCATAATATACACAGGTATAGTATATTGTTTATACTTATTCAGAATATTTTTGGAAATTTATAACTTGTATAAAGTGTGCTAATTGCTAAATATAAACTAGACTAATGTCGGATAGCTAGATCAGTAGGTATTCACATGCCACAGTACCTATAATGCAATCTAGTACTCAATATACTCTTATCACCTTAAATTTACTTGTCTAACCACAGAATATATATTTATATATAGGTCCATGTCACTCCCTATCTTTATGTGTAATGGAAATGGGTGACCATGGACGTTAAAAATAACATCTGTAGACAAATTTTAATAAATAT
>JAIPRL010010859.1:0-14610 GCA_025469235.1 Pemphigus obesinymphae
ATCATTCGTATTTAATTGTAGTTTAGTGTCTAATAAATAGTTATAATATATATAATTCAGAACGTGTTCTATCATTTCTCCCCATAACACCAAAGTTGACGACCACACGGCGTGGTACCACACTTCAAATGCAAAACTTCTCTTTTTGTATAATAAGGATGGGATATTTTTTTGAGGTTTAAAGAATGTATATGACGTATATAATTTTTTTTTTTATCTATACCCGAAAATTCTATAAAAAGGGGTATTGTAATCTTTATATACAGCACCATTTTCCGTTAGAAAATTTCATGCAGTTGGTACTTTAAGTAGGTAGTTTTCGAATTTACCGACTTATGCGTAAGACTAAACGACTAAAACTTTTTGAAAAAATGGCAAAATCTTGGTTTTGTTAAAATTGGATGTGTGTTTTTCTTTGTTATTCTGTTAATACTAAAATATAGTACAATATATAAAATATGTTTTAATATAATGTTAACATGAACAATTTTAAAATATATTAATTTATTTATTACCCACAGTAATTATTCATTTTATTTACGGCTTTTGGAAAGACTTAATGACGCCTCACAGAAAATAGGACTAAACATTAATGAATACAAAACTGAAAATATGATTATAGAAAGATGAGATTGTACGGGTTGTATATCCATAAAAGTGGACCAAATAGAATGTAAGAAGGTGGATAATTTCAAATATCTTGGTACAATTGCCAGTGAAAAAAACGATGACAAAAGAAGTAGCCGCGTGAATTCAAGCAGGAAATATGGTCTAAAATGGTCTTTGAAACCTATTAGGTATGAGAAGATATTAGGTATTAGGAGAGAAATAAAGAAACCATTATAACCCTCTTGATACGACTTGTAATACTCTACGGTTCTGAAACTTGGACACTCAGGAAATCAGATAAAATTAAATTCTTGATACTAAAAAGAAAAATACTATGCACGATTTTTGGGTCAATAAAAGATGATATAACAGGAGAGTGGAGATGAAGAAAAAATAGAGAGTTAGAAAAAATGTTTGACGAAAAAAACATAGTAAAGTCTATCAGGAAAATAAGACTGCGGTAGTCAGGTTATACAATGAGGAATCATAAGAGTGGTACTGAAAAGGAATCCGGTAGGGAAAAGACCATTAAGAAGATCAACATTTAAATGAGGAGATACTGTTAAGAGGGTTATGGAAGCATTAGGAGGCGGGTCAGACTGGAAGTCCTGGCAATAGATAAAGATGGTTGGAAAATCGTTTGTAAGACGGGATGATTTTAGTGGCCCGTTAAACCCTCCCCCCCTAAAAAATTACACTTAAACTGTGCTCAGAATCGTATTATCGAATAAAATAATTTATTATTGCTTTCAAAGTCATAATATACACACCATCAGTATCCTACCTAATAATCAAAGTTCTTCCACCCCCTTGTGACAGTATTTTTTTTATAACATGATTAAAAAATGGGATTGATATATCAAAAAATAACTTAATATACATGTATTTTTATAATTTAAAAATACGATAAACCTAAAAATAAATCATTTATGTTAATATATGAATTGGCTATACTTATTTTAGTTAAATATGAATTCTAAGACATGTTCAAAATGATAAAATGTCCAATATTTTTATTGTCCGGGAATATTGATTTTAATATTTTAAAAAACGACTTTATCATTTAAATATCCTGTAAAATACATAGTGACAATATAAGATTATCCGGCTGATAAATTTCATTCCATGCGTTAAGTAGTAACAATATATTTCTGATAACATTTTGTTTTTATGTACATACATGTTACTATTTCAATTTCATTTTTAAGTATTGTTTTTAATGTTACAGCGTATGGTAAAGTCTACTATAAAAAAATTAATACTGAAGGAGGAGGTATGATTTATAATATTTTTAATTTCTAAAAATATATATACATATATATTTATATTAATCTAAAACATATTTTTAGAATAGACGATAGTATACAATGATATTTCTTTTTATTATGTTTACTTTAACCTGGCACTTGCAAAAATACCCATATTTAAATTAATAACAAATAAAAATTACCATTGATATAAATTACATATTAAATTTCTTTTATATATTTATCATATTTTTTCTGTTTCTGTTTCTGGTTCTGAAAATTTCTTAAAATTAATATATTTTCAATATCTTTGATTTTTTCGAAAAGTAAAAATAATAGTGGTTTTAATATTTATTTTTAGGCACTTCAATATATGTATTTTTTGGAATGATAATATAAAATTGTTTAATTAAATTAAATTTAGTTTTAAATTTTAGTGATTATTCCGTCGATTTTATTAATTTATACTAAACGCCTGTAGTGTAGGCAGTTTAATACTACCATTGTATAATTTAATACGAGTTTTGATAAAATGTTATTTAAATTTTCTTAATTATTATTTTATATTCTGAACGGTACAAGAAATAGGTGTATGGATTTAAACTTTAGATACGTCATTTTTTAATTTTTAATTTCTTCGATGAACAAGTAAAAAAACAACTATAATAAAGATAAAGGTTAAAATCATGACTTTGGTCAAACTGAATCATATGTTTTTTCTTTGTTATTCTGTAAATAATAGTTCTATAGTCTTTAAGTTTTCACATAGAATTAATTTAAATACAATATTAAAGTCAAATAATTTTCGACAGCTTTTTCCCCCTTCCCAATTTTGAACTTTTTAAAGACATTTTAAATATTGAATTTTTCGTCGGTAATTTAATGTTAAAACCTGAAATTTAAATACAATGTTTAAAAATACATCATTCTAGCTATATTTAAAAAATCTTAATAAATCGGTTCACACGATTTTTTAATAGTGATTTCAAACATTTGACTTATATTATTTTACTATGTAAATGTGGTCTAATGTCGGCAGCAATGCGTCTAGAGTCTTGAAATTTTTAAAAAAAACTTATATGAGTTAAAATCAATATATTATTTATAAATGAATGTTTTCCCAATTAAGTATTGGAAATTTATAATAATATTCAATTTTGAGTTTTTTCATCATACAAGAGTTAATTTTAAGTTTTAAGACTATATTTTATACAATATTAAAAATATACCATTATAGCTAAATTATAAAATTCTCGAGGTACATACGAATATTTTTAATAGTCATTTGAATTTTTAATAATACCCATTTAAATTATTTGACATGTATTATTTCACTATAAAATGTGTTTGAATATTAGGAAAGACCTATTAGACTTGAAATATTCATTAAAATCGTATGTAAGTAGTTAGTTTGTCCATCGGTGGTCATCATTCAGTGGTCAATTATCATCAAAGTTGTCGACTAGCTGTGAGATCCGTCATATGGTCCCTTGATTGTCAGTCGCTGGTTGGCTGGGTACACTGCTGCTATGGGTCGTAAAGGTTTCGCTGGAAAGTTGTCGACAGTTCATGGTTGCTTGTTTGGCTGTTCGATGATCTCTATTTTGCTGTTGTTGGCTACTAGGCTTGTAGATCGTATTTTTAGCTGGCTGGTCGGTTGGACGATTTTTAAGGCGGGTCATTGTCAATTTACAGGTTGGGTTTTCACGTTACTGGTAGTCATCTTGCTGCTTGTTGTATCCTTCATTTCTTCTTTTTTTTAATGATTCTTTAGTGTTTGAATAATTTTAGAATATGAGATATTTTTCGGATTACTTTTCAACCTATATTTTTGAATTTATACTCCGATGCGGAATATTTTTTTGATAATATGAATTATATTTGAATAATGAACATCTAACCAACATTTTATTTTTTATACGAAGAATATTAAATATACGGTATTTTATATTTTGTTTGTATAATACCATAATATACTGATATTACTTCAATATTATACCATTTAGTACCCTAAATTTCGGGAAATTGATCACTTGTTGTAGTTTATAAAAGTCATTTTTTAAATTTTTCTATAGTTTATGAGTAAATTTCAAAAACTACAAATTAAAAATAGGCCATTGGTTTTCGAATGAACTTAACACTAAATTTATTTTAATTAAAAACCACAATAAATACCAATAACATAATGTTTAAAGTGTGATTTATAAAATCTTCATAACTATTAATAAAACTAATCAGTAAGTTTATTAATTAATAATTATTTAATTAAAATTCACAAGTTAAAATTTTAAATGCATTAAATGTTAAATATTGTAATGGCGTGTTCTTCATCTTAAACATAGGTTGACCATAAGTTCCGTAATGTTCTGAGTTGTCCGTTTTCTTATTGTCCCGATAACTACAGTCTCTTGATCTAAAACCACTGTCGTTTCACCAATTACTAAGTTGATGGTATCGAGGTACGCCAGCCACTGTATTCTTTGCCAAACGCAGAAGGAGAGACTCTCCGTCATCTCGGATAGTGGGTCAAATCTAATCATTTTAAAACAAAATTATCCCTAATCAATTTTTAATCTAATAATGCTATTTGTTTTAAAATGGTCATTGCTTTTTCTCATAGAATTTATGTATCCAATACACTTCTGCCAATGGATTAACGGTAAATATATAATAAATTATAATATTTTAATAAGATATAAGATTTAAAGAATAATTTTTCCTGATAATAACAATTGTTATTGCCACTAATTTTTTTATAGTTATACATTATTATGTATTATTATAAAAATGCAAAAATTATCAAACCATTTATTATTAATATTAATATATAATATAAAATTATCATAATATTGATATAAATATTAATACTGTTCATATATTTTACAATATAACATACATAAATAGTATTAATGTTTTAGAGTATAATTTTATTTATTTTGATTTATATTTGCAGATAAAGTTGGTAAGTGTGCTTAAACTATATTATTATATATTTACAATATATAATTTCTTTAAATAGATAAAATTTTTAAACCAAATCCATTAAAAAAATATTATAACGTTAATGTGTTCCTATATCCTTAATTGGAATTAATTAAATTAATTAAAATTTACCGTCATATTAAAATTAAGTTATAAATTTGTGTCCTAAAATTTTAAATTACCATAATAAAATATTACTATAACCAACGATTATTTATACACGAATATAGTTAGAGTATTTTATGAATTACCTTGTATGGAATTTTCATATCTTAAGACCTTAAATTAACCCATTTACGATTTTTAAAACTCAATAATAAAAATTGATCAATAGAGTTTAATAATGGAGGAAAAAATTTCACTTTTAATTTGTGTTCATATACGTTTTTGTGAACCTTTTCAGTCTCTAGTATCATTATTAACAGAATTGAAAAGAAATAGCAATAGTTAATTTTGCATTCATTTTTCGGTAGATTTTTCTTAAGGGGGTTCGAGTCGGTTATTTTCTAAGGAGTATTATATTGGCAATTTATCGTACATGATAACATTTTAAATTCAGAATTTAATGCAGTTAGAGAGGTCATTGAAGTTAAAAAAGCTAATATTAAATTAATAAATACACTCTTTGGGCTTTTACCTTTATCCATCTAGGTTAAATATAAATTGCAAGTGTGAAAATAATGAAAATAAGACCGTATACAAAATCACTTTTTGAACAGATAGTTGCTTTCGCTGTGACAAAATTGTGAGACTTTGGCTCGTCCAATTTAAATTCTGAAAAAAGCATAAGATTCTTTGATATCTTTTCTAGGTTTTAGGTCTTAGGTCTTAGGTTTCTAGGTTTTTTTTTCTACATTTTTCAAAATATGAATTTTCGCTTTAGATATACACAAGTGAAAAATTTTTATAGTATGGACATTTTGTCTAATCATACCGAAATTAAAAATTCATATTTCGAAAAACGCCTCAATTAAAATTTAGAAAAGATATCAAAAAATATTATGTTTTTTATAGAATTAAATTCGGATCAGCCAAAGTTGCGCAATTTTGTCACAGCGAATGAACTGAAAACCTTAATAATAAATTTACACAATTACCTCCCTTATTCCACCTTCTCCTTCTCTATTTCTTAATTCCTCACCTATTATATGCCTCATGTGTACAGCTAATAATGAATGACCTTTCTTTTACCATTAAACCTTGATTCTCTTTTACTTAAACTTAAATTAATTATAAATAATTCTAAATTGTCATTATTTGTAAAAAATTTGAACTTTTTTATCATCTTTTTCAACCTTGATCCTTTTTTGTTTGTTTTTCTTTATATATATATATATATTAAGTTGATCATTGTTATCTCTTCAATAATTTGTAACTGTATTTTCTTTTTATTTTGGCCTTTAGCTTGTTATTTTTAAATAAATTAATAATACTTTAATTAGGAGCAAGGATATTCCATAAAAAAATTGCCTAAAAAAAAAGTTTTCTAATTTTGTCAAAACCCCTCGAAATTTTCAATTTTTATATCTATGTAATAATTGGTTTTTATAATTGTGAAACTAACAGGAATTTATGCAAAATAATATATCGTAAGCTTACTGTGAAAAGTTTTAAAATTTTATTTTTCTACAATTTACTTTTTTAGGATTTGCCATTGTTGTTTATAATATATATAGAATGGATAAAATAATTTTAATTATCAATAAATTATGCATATTATCATGACTAATAATTAATCATCGACAGTAGACATAAGATAATAATAAGGGCCTTATAACAATTTATAATTTTTATATACCTTGCAAGTACATTGTTTTTGTTAACGACTTGTGGTATGCTTGGTACATTATCAAGTTTTAATATCATTGGATCACTCTCGGTCATATCTCATATTTCATAGTAGTAGATATATCAATTGTCATCAATTACCTCTACTTTCAACCTAAGCATCCACTATTGAAAAATCTGGGGTTTCGTGAGTCGGTCTTGAACTATACATTTATTTTGTTTACAATTATTATTCAACTTATAGTTACCATTTTCCACTTGAAATACTAACTGTAGTTATAGGAAAATGTTAAAAGTTCATTAGTAATAAATTAAAGATAATATCATTAATTAGCTACTCATTTTTACTATTGTTTTATAATACTCCGCTAGTTCCCTATTTTTTCTATATGCTTTCATTGCTTTCTATCTACTATGTTTATTCTCGACGTAATCTAGAAGCTCTGATGAATTAAATATCCAATGCCTAGTAAATATACATCTTTTCTTTCAACTAGATTATGGGAGGCCTTGAAGGATATTGTGAATCAAATGCCAAAATTTTTTTCTATAAGAATTAATTTCCCTATATAATATCCCTCTCTTGACTTCTCTCCAATGAACATCCATGAACAACGACTGTAAGAAAAAGTACAGGGGTTACTAGAATCATATAAATCTACCTATACTTCTCCGCTAACTTTTATGAAGGTTTCGTTGAAATGATATACCTATACATTTTTCGCATAAACGCGTTTAAGTACCCTGTCCTCCTCATGACTATACTCCTATCCAACATCTTCTCACCCTTGAAAGTCTCGCTGATCGTTGACACTCAGCTAACATATTATTCCTAACTAATCTACTTTCCTCTAAAATTGACAGCCCTGATTCTCTATCTCGAGTTTCTTTCAATGTCCCTTGCCGCCGCACACGTTCATCTGCTCCTTCTAGAGCATTCTATTCCTAATACTTTTATGATTTTCTATTATAATTATTATGCATACATTCTATGCTACTTACTATTGCATATTATTTAATGTAATTAACCAATGTACTCATTTAATATGTCACTGGGCCTTAGCCTATACTGTATTATTAAATGAAAAAAAAAAAATTACTGTGTTAGGTGTAATCATTATCACTACTACGAATTCAATAACAGTAAAATCGTACTCGGACTGTCGTCAGAGTGTGTTATACATTTCTGTATACAACATAGTAAAAGTCAATTTTTTGGGTACTCTCCAGAAGGGAATATATCCTTCTCCTGCATCCTTAAAAAGGATCCATAGTTATAGACTTTAGCAAAGGTAGGGGGATAGCAAAAAACTACAAGGCGCTATGTTAATTTCAACTTCAGTTATGAGTAATCCAAAATTCGGTTTTGGACTACTCGAAAAATTGACCCTTAATATATTTTATACCGGAGTTTATAACATATTTTTCCACTGGTCCAAGCCAATTCTGACTGTTATTAAACGCGCTGCGATGATTAAAAAAATGTCATCCTACTTTTCCGTTCGCATTATCGTATACCATTAATCGAGTATTATTATGTGCCTACATTAATTTCTGCAACACTGGAGTATACTTCGTCCAGTTAAATATGTGTACAATAATTGTTAAGTAAGTGATATATGATAACCTGAAGTTCAAATCCAGTAGCCACAATTAAGATAAATGTAATCCAAAACGTTTGTTCGTTGTATTTTTTCAATTTTAATTTCATATTGATGTGACGTGTGAAATATTAATATCACCAGGAAATTTAAACAATTTAAACATAAAAACAAAATTAATATCACCGATAACATGGCACGATAATTTAAGTAAGTAATCTGCACTGTGTATACTATTAAATTAGACCGTTTCCGAACTTCAGACGCATCATCTATAATAATAAACTAATATTGTCATGGGTTTGGAAATTTCTATTTTATGACGACCAATAGACTATGTTACAATGCACTTAAAAATAATATAATTATTTGCTGAAATCGTTAAAACGAGGAAATACCCACAGATTCATACACCTACCAGTTGTAAAAATCCAGTGTATATCGATATTTATTTTTATTCTTTATAGAAAATATATGATTATAAAAATGGGTCAAACAATTGAATTTCAATAAATGTTCGAGTTCGAAGAATTTTAAATTTTACTTGAGTTTGAACTCTTTAATCAGGTTCAGTTCGGTTTTGACTTTCTACTTCTTGAGTTCGACTTTCAAACCCGAACCGAATTCTTGAAGTTTGATTAAATTTTTTGAACTTTGAACCATTCTACCAACCTTTAAGAAATAATATTATATTAACAGAAATGTAGAAATCAATTTTATAACGGAGAATCCAAAGAGTGTTTAAATAATTTCTCTAAAGTTTTAATTTAATTTCTAAGGCTAATTTATGGTCCTAATATTATTGTTTATCGTATAATTTTCTATGGTGGTATCAAAAGACGAAAACCGCGTGTTAACTGTATTCAAATGCTATATTACGCAGCAAATAGATATTGTCGATTTAATAATCATTTTACATAACTTATCTTAAAATATGAACATAAATAAAGACGATATTCAAATTTTTCTCGAATGTAAAAGATACATTGATAAGAAATTGGCAGATTTTAATTTGGAAAATGATCTAATCGTCTAATGATAATATATTTGCAAAGCTGTATGTACCAATGAAAAAAGTCTTTATTGAACAATATTTTATGCATCTGTTAATTTTCCAGATTTTCTTTGGATAATGAAATTCCTTCTAGTTTTTATAGAAAAAAATTTTCGTTGGACTATACATAGTCAATCAATAGTTGCCAATTCTACATCTTGTGTATCATTAGGTTTGTGTACTACACCATTTATAGATCATTTAGATAATTAATTATTTACATATTTATCACCTTTTGCAACTTCTACAATACAATACAATACGAAAAAGAGGGAGTGTTCGTTAAGAAATATTGGAATCAGAAGAAAAATAGATTTTACATCAAGAAAATAAAAGTTGTTTGCTGTGGCAAGAAGAATGATCAAAAAAGTAAATTTAAGGAGTAAAAAAAATGTATCTTATAAAAAACAAATCAAATTAGCAAAACAGTTTGTAACTTCTGATAGTTGTAACAACTTATGTGAAAAACTTAACAAAACAACTGTGGACTTCATTAAGATTCAAGTCAATATTCAAAAAAACAGTCCAAAGGGAGAACGTACACTGTAGATGATAAAATCTTAGCACTTTCTTTATATAAAACTTCACCTAAAGGTTATAGATTTTTGTCTTCAATATTTTATCTTCTATTAAGATCAACATAAAATTCAATGTTAAATCGAATACATTTACAACTGAGATAAATGTACACATAGAAGAAAATCTGAGATATCAAGTAACTAAATTACAAACTATTAACAAGAAATGTATCTTAAACTTTGTTAAGATATCTTTGAGTGCCGGATTAAAATATGACAAAAACATGACATGATATTTGGCCTTCGGAAAACCGACAAGCAATAACCCGAGTTTTCAAATCATATTCTTGTTTTTATGTAAAGAGGTATCGTGAAGAAATAGAAACAATCATATGCATACTATTTCTGTAGCAGTACTACAAATAAAGTGATTTAGTCTCCTACTTAAAAAGTGTCAATAGAACGGGACTTACTATTGTAGCTACTGTTTGTGACCAAGGAGGAACTAATAGGGCTGCCATAAATTATTTAATGTCTGAAACTCAAAAAAAGTTATGCAGTACTCAAAGAAGAAAAAAGAACTATGGGTTTTTAAATCTATAGCAAAAAAATTACCCCCATTTATGATTCATCTCATCTACCAAAAGGTATAAGGAACAATTTATATACAAAGAACCTAACTTTTATCATGGATGGCACTACATATCGAGTGTCGTGGATCACATTGTGGCTATGTGTGAGTACATAAAAAAAAAAAAAAAAATTAAGAATTTGAACTTAGAACACTTGTGAAGTTAAATGACAATCATATAAACATCGAAAGGAACAAGATGAAAGTTGCAAATACCATACAGGTCTTCAGTTACAAAGTTGCATCTACAATAAAATTGATGTCTGATTATGGTATGTATATATCAGTTGAACTGGTTCTGTGAACATAACTAACTTATATTATGTTAAACTTATACTTTCTAGCTCCAAATGACAGTGTACTGCCAATTCTGCAAATACAGAGGAGTTTTGTCTATTCATGGATAAGACTTTAGATTCTGTCAACGCCAGAACAATCAATACTGAATTGGGAAAGCTATTGAGAAGTGCGATAAAAGATAGATCTCTACATATACGTCGTTGGAAGTATGCTGTCAAAGCATTTGGTCTATAAAATTTATCAACAAATCCAGTGGCAGAACTATGGTACCTTCTTCTGTTAAAAATTGGATATTTTCTCTAAAATATTTTAATTAACTTTGGCTTCAGTTAAAAAAAAATCGAATTTAAAAGATATCTTGTCCAGGCTTATTAATCAAGATCCGTTGGAATGTTTATTTAGTAGTGTTCATAGTCATGATATAAGAAATATTAATCCCGATTCTTATTAATTCATTTGTTGGTTTAAAACTTTATTAATAAATAACTTTATATTATAAATCGGCAGGGAATTGTAAACATGATGATAGCTAAAATGCATTATATAACTTAAAACAATTCATTGAAAGTGTTTTTAGTGTTCTTAGTAAATATGATGTTAATGTTAATGTATTATCAATATATATATGGTTGATATACCAATTGTATTCGATGTATCTTATCTAATTAATATTTGACACTTTCTGTTCTAAAGGACACACATTTCTGTAGACTATGTGAGAATGAGTTAGTTGGTGATTTTGAAAACAATGATTTAATTCGATTTAGGGATTATACGAAAAAATCATTACTCTATCCTTCTGATACTTTTAAAAATATTATTAATAAAATGTTTTATATAACTAAAACATTTTACCTAATATTAATCTACAAAACATAAGAAAATATTTAATTTTTCTTTTTGAAATAAATGTGGATTTTAAAATTAAATGTTTAAAACATTATTTAAAAAATTTAATTTATGAAAAATTTAAAAACTTTTTCATATTTACTTATGTAAAAAATATAAATCGTAGTTTAAATGGTTTGGGCAGAAATAAAATATATAATTGTGATTATCTTAAAAAGTCAGCTAATGAATATCATTTAATGCATTCAAAGCACAAAAAATAAATAAATCAAAGCCTACCATTAGCTGCTCACACAAATATATATACACATACATATACACATGTACACGCATTATACACTATTTCATACATATAGACCATAGTTTTCCTCGGCGCTTCCGGATAGGACCTCTGGGCTCTATTTACAATACTACATATATGCATACTGATGGGTTAAGTTGGTTCGGTAATTGCTATAAAACTTAGTATTCCTAATCCTCCATTTATATTGTACTGTATTGATATTTATTATTTTATAATGTAATATTATATTACATTATATTATATTTGTATGACTATTTTTATTTTGTTCAACCTCAACGTATTTATGTTTTTAATGATTACTAATTATATGTATAAGTAATTTTATGTTCCTATGACTTTATTTTTATTGTGTGCATACTTAACATAATAAAAATAATTAATACATCTGTGATATATATATATTGTAAATAATTGTATTTATGTTATTTATTTATTATTTTATAATGTAATTTTATGTTCATATGACTTTATTTTTATTGTGTATATTCTGTACATAATAAAGATATATTAAAGATAATTTGGCCGACCCCAAATAGTTGGGAGAGAAGGCGAAGGAGAAGAAGAAGAATAAAGAAAATTAATACATCTGTGATATGTAATTTAAATAATTGAGTTTATGTTATTTATGTTATTATTTGTAAAAATAAATTTATCCATTATTTTGTCGTTTTATTTTGATTGGGTAACCTTATTCTATGATTTTGAAGTGATAATAATAATTTACGAAATATTTTGTATCAATAATGATAATAAAAATAACAACAATATTAAATCGATATTAATATTCGATGTTTAATAGCAAAGTAAAATAGTCGCTTCTCTAGTGTCGCAATGGTATCAAAAATTCGGTAGAGTTGACATTCTAGATATCCTTATTCTATGGGGTCGACTGCTCCGGCAGTCGACATTCCTGTGTTGTCCCTCCAGCCATATGCCAAATTTTTTATGCGTGTATATTGTATACAATTTAAAAGGAAAGCTGCCTTCCGTAAATGTTGGAATAATAAATTATTTTTAGTAGAGACAGAAGATTGCTATTTTAACGTAAAATATTTAAGCAATGGTAATATTGTATTCATATAATATCAAAATATACATATTTTATTTATTATTATCAATAATATCATAATACAATATGTTTCTCATATTCGTATGCCAATGTACGTGATGTATTTTTAAATATTATATATTAATTTCTAGACATTAGGTTCTATAATTTACAACATCTACCTCAAATAGAAATTAGAATATTAAGAAGTAATTTCTTTTAAACTACATGTAAAATGTAACAATAAATAATAAATAATAATAAATCTACTATTCATTTTTATATTATGTTTATTTTATATATATATATATCTACATTGGCGATGTTGTAATACATTATTATATTAAAAATAAATATTTATGGATAATATGACTAGCCTATATAGATTTTTCCTAATTAAATCGTTCTTTAACATCTCTGTAAAAGTTTATGATTTGGTTAATTTTAAATAAAATAAAATGAATATATTTAATATTATTTAAATATAATAATTTTAATACTGAATAAATATTATATTATATATTAAACTTATACATAAAAACTTTATTAGTTATAGATGCTAATCAAGAAGTTGATGAGCAACAGAGTAAGTATTTTTTTCAAATAATTTATATTTGATTGAATATCAAATTATAAATAAATACTCGATTTTTATATCCTATGATGTATTAGAAATTTTTTTTACTAAATGCAATTTTTGTATTTTAGAATATTAAATATTTTCACAATATTTTGAATTTAAATGAAAAAAAAAACACAAAAATTGTGAAATGAAGTCATTGGCTCTATATAATATAAATATTATATCATATAATTTAAAATTGAAAATTTACACAAGTTTAAACAAGCTATTATTGTGTTACCTATTTTGCAAAATTTTTTTTCGTCGTATTTTAAATTTTTTATACGTAATTATTCTTTTTTAATAATGTTTATGAGTGTATAATAGAATAATTTAATTTTCATAAAATTCTGCGCACGTTAAGATGTACCTTATCTAGTCGGCGGTGACCGGTTACTACCCAACTATCTCGCCATAACTGTTGAACAATGCTATGTAGACCCTCAGAGCCATACAGTCATATACGTATACGAAGTTTTCGTTGTCCACCGGGATATATATTGTTAACGAACGCAGAATATATAATTACTATTTATCTTTTTAAATTACTAAATGTAATTTTAACTATTATATATATTTATGATTTTTTATGGTTTTAGAATAATAATATTATCGATATCTCCTAATAATATAGTATACAAAATAATCATAGGTAAAAGTATAATTAATGTAATATGTCGAACATAATTAAATAATGAAAATTTAAGTGTTGTCATAAGTAGGAAGCTGGTTTCCATTGTTGACTATTATAGGTATAATATAAAATATTAAAATCACAACTCTGGTAATGTTTTTGAATATAGTAATTTAAAATTATAAATTAGTAGCAATGTGACATCCTATATACATTTATAGCAATTTCACTGTAATATTGTACGTGTAAACGTTCAAATAACGTATTTTATCTATAGTATATTTTATGTGTATTAGGTATACTCTATTCAAAATGAGATCAGTAGTCGACGGCGACGTGTTTTCGTCGGCTTCGGTCATATGATGTCAACCGGTTCCCCCACCAAGTCGACCACGGTACCGACCACGACGTACGAAATAATCC
>JAIPRL010010860.1:0-14608 GCA_025469235.1 Pemphigus obesinymphae
ATTGTAAGGTACGTGTGTTGGGTTGCCTACCAAGGAAAATATTCAGGAAACCCATATTTATTTATATTTTTATCGTGTGGCTTGTCGCCACTGGTCCTTCGGTCGGTCCGTGCTCAATGCGCGCACAATAGGACTAGCTGGTTGAGACAAATGGGAAGAAGAAGAAGAAGAAGAAGACTAATTTTTGTAAAAATTAAAAAGTAAATTAACTAACGCAGCTTAACTATGAGATAATATGTCATTATATTATTAGTAGGTACGCAGGTTGGTATTTAATAAAAAAAATAAAAAATACATTTTCACAATACCATAAACGTTTACGAAACATAGTCAAGCTCTATTCCGTACAATAAAACGACAAATGTTAAACTGGAATTTTACATCGGAATTATATTTAATTATACCTGAATGTACGAGTATGTGGTTGTCTGCTGCATTGTCGCCTATAATAATAATAATCAGTTGTGCAGTGTTTGAGACGATTAAAACACGGAAACACTATATATAACACTAACATATAAATAGACAATGATATATTATACGCACCGTTTTATTAAATACCTACTTCTTGTGTTTTGCGTTTATAATATGAAAATATAAAACTTCTCGGTAGATATAGGGAAAAGTATGAATACGCCGATGTTATAATATATTGGCTATATGTAATTTTTACGGATTTCAGTAGTTACCTATTAAAAAATACAATTTGCCGTCAATATTATATAACGAAAAACGTTTTGTTTCTTTAAGTTATGTTTATAATCGTTATTGTTATTGGTTTAATACATATTATGTTTAATAATACATTTTGTCCAGTGATTTAAAATTTTTTTGTTTTTTGTTTTTTGTTTATTGCGATTACGTTTAGGAACAATTTTCCGTTTTAAACGTTACGAATAACGTCTTTAAGCCCTACTCTGCCCAAGTGTATATAAGTATATTTTGATATATTTTTTATTGTCGCCTAGTGAAAATTCCTTGAAAAATGCGCCGATATTTATCATTCAAAAGTTTAAACCATTTTAATTGTAGTGAATGTGAAAAAAATCTCATTACTTCGGAAAGATTTAAATGATTAGAATCAGAAATTACTAACATTTAAAATGTTCAATGTAAATGAACCACCAACTCAAGGATTAATAGTGCCGTCAAATGTCTTTATCGACGTAATAAATATATGTTACACAATTTTTAACAAGCAATTTCAATTAATAAAACACGAAAAACAAATAACATTTAAACTTTTGAAACTTTTCAAAAAAAAAAAAAAAAAAACCTTTAATATTAAATTCGTCGCTTTGTGAAGAACATTATTTTTACATCATTTAACTATTATTTAGAACTGTAATATTTAAGATGAAAAAATGAACCAACACAGAATTACACAATAAAGCTGTCCAGCAGAATGCAAAACTGTGAGTAGGTATAATAGCACGATTAATACAATAATATATTATTATTAATAAATATATTAATTCTAAAATATTGTAAAAGTAATTATAGTTATTTGTTTATCCACTGATATTATTATGATATTGTGACAACAAGTAATCTATTATATAATATGCTAACTATCCGAATAAACGGCTTTTCGTGGAAGAGAAAATTTTACGCTTTTCATTTAATTCGGCTGACCGATATGTATAATTATAGATTAAATTTTGTTGCTATTACGACTTTAAAAGCAATTTTCACTAAATAATCTATTTGTATTTTAGAACTAGGTCTTATCCTAATTCAAATTTAATTTTGTTAATTAATATTCTTTTTCAACCATAACAGAATTGGAAATGGTCCAATTCTAAGGAGCTCCATATAGGTCATTTAAAATACACGTGCACACTACCCGCGCGTGTGAGTGAGTAAAAAATGATTGTTTGTTTGTGTGCCTTCCAGGAATATCTATTATCACTTCTTATCTTTAAGACAGATGACGTATGATTTTAATTTATTACCATAGATTAATATTAACGTAATAACGTTATATATATTTTAACAAGTATGATTTATCTCTAAATCCACGTTGATAATAACTTAACGAATTATTTCATATTTGACATTGTGACAACAGCCACGTGAGTAATTTAGCTTTGCCCGTCGACGCTACAGTCTGCAGCCCTAGAGGGCTCGTGACTATATGAACGACAGTGTATACTGTATAATAGCCATAAATATATTTCTGACTTACGTATTATTTTGGATATTATCGACAGATTACGGTTTATTGCGTTTAACTCAAAATTATAAAATTTAGATATTCCAATTTAAACTTAAGTTATTTACCATAAGGTACATAAATTTAAATATTTTTTTCAAGTTTTAATTAATAATTAATTATAGGAAACGTTTGAATTAAATTTTCAAGTCATATAGTTATCTTTAAAACGGTACATTTTTAGAATGTAAAACAATATTTTGTTTATGCATATATAAGTATTGGTTTACTTAATACTTACAATAATGTTGTAAGAACTAAACATTTACATGCATTTCTCTTCAAGATAAATATTTATTGCTTTTAGGATTACCATATTTACAAAAAAGGTATACGTACCATAATTTTTACCATTGCACGATTGTAATCCAAGGACATATTTTATCCTTCTTGTTGGCAGTCAAAACTTAATATTTTAACACATCCTTACAATTCTATATTTTTAAATATTATTACTTAATATTTATTATATTGCGATTTTCTACATTAAATTAATATATTTTCTACAAAAAATGTATTTATAAAAATTCCCATAAATCTATTATTTTTATGAAAAATACAAAATATTTAAATAAACCAACATTTTTTTTACAGTTATTATAATATAATTAGCAAAAGGTTGGAGACATGAAAGTCGTTCTTTTATTAAATATATTTATAATTTAATTATCTAAAAAAAAAATTCTTAACAAATTAATAAAAATGATAAAAAGTGATATATGACGTAAGAAGTGTATAATGAATAATTTTTTCATACGACTTAAAAAAATTGGGGCTGTCCCAATGCAAATTCCAATTTTTATATTATAAGAACAACCTCTAATATATATATTCATTTCCCAATAAGAAATTCTATCTACAAATTACAGTTGGTAATTTTAAAAAGTCATTAAAACCGGGTTTCGAGAAAAACCTGTTAAAAACCCCTTTTTTTGAAAATTTAAAACCGTTTTTAATTTGAAATTAATAAAAACGGTCATCGGCAACCGATAAATAAAAATTATATTTTGAGGTTTTAAATTTACCGGTTATCGTCTTATGCCATTACCGGTAATTGCAACAGAACCGAAAACCCATATTGAAAGTAACGAAAAAAAAAATTGCCAATCCTTTTCTAAAGTGCATAAAAAAATTATTATTTATATATTATTATATTATTAATATTATTTGTTTTGTTCATCATGCCTTCATAATTTTTCCATAGTATTTTTATTTATAACAATTTTGTTTTTTATTTTTTTCGTGTGTGAATGAAAATCATTTAAACCCATGTCATATAAAGAACATTTTTAATTTTGTGCTATTAATCAGGCCGTTTCATACGCACGTACACGTAGTGCGATCAAATCGCGTAGGTAATGGGTAAACAGCTTAAGAATAATTTGCATGATAAAAAAAAAATTTAGGCAATATTGTTTATCAATATAACATCTTTCATCGCTCATTAATAATAATGAAATGAAATTATTTTCATTATTATATAAAATTGTAAAATTCTCGCCACAACAATATTAGTAAAATTAATTATTTTAGCGAAAATATTCTACACTTTTAAATTGATAAAATATGACTAAAAAAATTAAAATACCAAAAATTGTCAATACCTATAGAATATTCTCCCGGAAGATTATTACCGTAATATTGTACATCACTATCCAGGGCATTGCTCATAACTGAAAGGTAAGTGGATCAAACGCCTCGTGGTTTTGGCTACTCTCTATTTGACATGAGACCCCAATCTATGTCCGTTGGTGGACAGGGGAGGGATATGGCTCCCTCTGGGGAACACCTCAAAAAGTAACTTTTAGTATACTATACACCGTAGTGTATAACACACTTTGACATCGGTCCGAGTCAGATCGGACTGTTATTGAATTTACAGTGGCGATTCAAAAATGTGTACTCTAAATATTATATACTATATATTACACTATATATTATATACCTTCCACGAGATCGAAAGAGATATTATTTTATATATTTATTGAGAATGTCAATAAATATATGTTAAAAAGTCAAATGCATTTTGGATATTAATTTGTATACATTCCTATTAAATCTCCTATTAAAAAACAACAATATAATATCTTTCGATCCTGTGGATTAGTATATATAATACGATATATAGAATATAATACATAGAATAAGAGAATAATACAATAATTATAGCTAGGCACTGTGTGAGATGAAAATTTTTGAGTCACCTCTGTGAGTTCAATGACAGTCCGATTAGACTGGGACTGGTGTCAAAGTTATTATCTGGTTATTATAAGTCGAAAATTGTTTTACGGACGGGGCCATCATTTAATATGAAGTACCTGTATTTTCATTAAAGTTTATTTCACCGAACCATTTTTATTCTATGGTCATAATTATAATACTAAATAATTCCAAATAAAACACAATGTTTTACCTAGGCGATTTATTTTACGATTTACATGATCCTTCTTTTTTTTTAACTTGAAAATCTGACAAGGAATATTTTCCTAAATATGTTTACGTTTAATTATCAAAATCTTAATAAATATTGTATTGATGTTTCAACACTTACACTTAATTTTACGAGAATATAATGGGCGAAGAACTACAGAGTAATAACAGCTCAATATACTTCGTATCTAAAGCATTTTAATCAATAATTCAAGTCTTACAACCATTAATCGGTTTTTTCCGAAAACCGGTTAATAACCTCTTTTTCGAGAACCGAAAATCTTTCCGGGTTTTATTTTAAGTCGAAGAACTTACCGGGTAACCGGTACTGAAAATTATATTTTGGGGTTTTAAATTTACCGGTAATCGTTTTATGTGATTACCGATAATTGTAATGAAACCGATAACCCATATTGAATATTGAAAGCTGGTGAAATAAAATTAAATTTAAGATAAGAAAAATTAAAAATAGCCTCCAATGTTATTTATTGTTATTGTTTTCTACTTCCCGACAATTGTCAAATTATGCTATTCTGGTTACTAAACGTTAAGTATATAAATTAAACAGCTAATCCACTTATTGGCGATTGTTTAAAGCATGGACATATTATATGGATTAGGTACGTACAAAGTATAATAATAGATTACATACGTTTGTCCGTGGTTAAAAGAAATATTGAAGTGACAACAAGTACGATTGTGAAAAAATCGTTGTTTACGACCATTATTTTATAATTATTATGAATTCTTTATAACTGTGTTATTTGTGATCGCGACAAAGCCTACTTTTTCACAGGATTTATTTTCTAAATAATTTTAATAATGTAACAAATATTCCGGGGTGGGAAAGCAGAAACAAAAAAGTTGGATGACGAATTATTATACATTTTATAAAGGTTTGTCCATAGTCTGTTTAAATTGTACTTAACTGTTTAAGTTAAAAGTGGTTTATAACTGGTAACTGGTTATGAGAAGTAGGAAATGGTTTTAAACCAAGAAGCAATTATCCTTAAAATAAGAAAGCGGTTTTTAACCGAGAAATGGTAACCAACTATTTTTTAAATATTCAAAGAACTGTTTATCGATATCTATGTATTTAAAAAACCGCTTAATACCGGTTACTGGTTCTCGAAATTTCATGATCGGTTACCGCTTTTTTCGGAAACGGTTTTAAATTTAAACCCTACAATAATTTATTGGTTCAATATTAGGTATATATAGACAGTGGTTAAAATGAGGGGGACGGAGGGGATGGCGTCCCCCTTCTTTGCTGATCTTAACTTTGGTGTCCCCTTTAGTCAAAATAACTTTAGTCATAAAAATTACATGTAGGTAAATACAATAAAATAAAAAATATATATTTATATTTGGTGTATAGGTAACATAAAAACGGTAATGAACGATGAACCACGGTTTTATAATATGACAGTATACTGACGAAAATAATTCTATTTTAATATAGACTGATTTTTTTATTTTTATTATTCATATAATTTTATTGGTTTTATAAATTATTAAGTATATTTTAAAATAATACATTATATTTTATCTATATATATACCAAAAATTAGGTGTTAATATATATTTATTAAGAGGACACCACACAACTGATTTTTAAAGGGTTTTGTATAGGCAATTTTTATGAAATTTAAAAAGAAAAGAAAATCCATCAGTTTAAAAATGTTTGATTATAATATTAGAGTAAAATAAGTATAGCCTTGAATCAATATCATTTTTAATTGTCGTGTATTTACAATATTTGTTAAAAAATATGTTTACACATTTTTCCTTTTTAGGAACTTGAGAATATTGTAGAAAGATGAAATATAAAATAAATTATAAAGAACAATATTTTCTAGCGACTGATGGAGCAGATTTTTGATATATGAATTTTTATGTATTTAATGAGTTTTTGGAAAAATCAAAAAATTGATATTTTAACAGCTCAAAAAACATGTATAAATAAAAATATCAAAAATCGGGTCCATCAGTCGTTAGATAATGTTATTAGCTATAATTCATATTTCTAACATGTTTGCAAGTTGATAAAAATAAAAAATACTAAAGCAAGCAGTGTAGCGCTTTCTTAAGATTGAATTTGAATTTTTTAAATTAAATCTTATACTTATAATGTTATATATTATGAATGCTAGAGAATATACTATATACTATCTACCAATAGATCTAAATAGTTATTTGAACCTTAAGATAGAATTTGTTATTTTGTACATAATATAAAAAAATTAACAAAACATGTTAATAAATGGTATTTAGTTATACATTTTTCACAATATCTATATTACAAAAAAAGCTATAATATATAATAAATATATATAATAAAAACCACAGATGTATTATTTGTAAATGTGTAATAGTTATGTATTATTCTTAATGAAAATTTGAATTTTTTTGTATTATTCTTATTTAAGAGAATTTTAGTGTCCGAAAAATTTCAAAGCAAGATTAAAAAAGGGTTAACAGTTCATTTGCATAAGCTTTAGTTTCCCCTGCAATTATTTTCCACTTTAACCACTGTATATAGATAAAAAAAAAGTGCACTTCGCTCGTCGGATGTCAGTAGGGGCCGGAGCACTTCGATAGGATACTCTTGGTGAATGTATTGCATTCGAAAACAACGATTTTTCGAGCAGCTTCGGTTTACTATACATAATTATCGTAATTATTAATACTAATGATGTTGTTCAGTATGTTTGACATAATATTAAAAGAGTAATCGTAAAAAAATAATATTTATTTGGAATAGCTTAATTTAATATAAGTACATCACTATACCATGTCGAATATACATTTAGTATATTTTATTTGAAGTTTAGTTCCTATTTTGGTTTTTGAAAACTAGGAGACAAAATATTTTACGAGCTCATTGATTTTATCGATCGTGTTGTGTATTAAAATCCTCTACATAACATAGTAACATAATTAAACAATCACATGACATGGTTAAATAAAATTAAAATAATAATCATACAATACCTATCAAATAATATGTAATAAATTTAGATATTGTCGAATACTATAATTTGTATACATAGAATTATAATTTATAGGTATACACTATATATTTATAGGTAGGTACTTTGAAGAAATTTTTTATGTTAAATAGAATTTCCATGTTTGGAGATAAAAATATTTCTTTGACGTATTTAACATCCGACAAACTATATACGTAAAAAAGAAACATAGTATGCTATATAATACCCATATAAATATAATTACCCGGGGTTTTAAAATACTTAATATTTATAACACACTAAACTAAATGTTCTATTAGATGTTTGACTAAAAAAAAAAAAAAAAAAATGGTATTCATAAAACGTTAAGGAACAATATAAATGTTTTGCATTATACGTATATATTATACCTACCTATGTAAGCATCCATCATTTTTAAAGGTATACATTATAAATCCATACTTTAATGGACCGTTTTATACTAAATATTGTATATAATTTACTTGTGTTTAAAAAAAATACCCTTTAATTTATTCAACATTATACTAAACTTATAAAAAGAAACATAATTATGTTATAGGTGTATAAATATACGTACTTACCATATATTAGATCTTGAAGTAAATTAATTTAATATATAAAAAACTAATATTACTTTTTGGTGCAATAGTACAAACAGATCCATAACGAGCTTATAATTGAATATATATACATATATATAGATATATGTAAAAATAAAAAAATAAAACTATTAAAAATGTAATTGGAACTAATTCAATACCTTTAAATAAATAACTGTATTATCAAAATATGAATATCAATTATTAAGTGTTATTCTTATAACATACGAACGTAATTTCAATATTTGGTTAAAGACTGGCTTAGCTAAAACTTTTCCTATCGATGTAACAATGTATGTTTGTACCTACTTGGTACGTACTAATGTAGTTTTTGACAGTATACATATGTGAGCCGTAGTTTTGACATGGATGATTTTAAAACTGAAACTCTATTTGATATGAATTGAATATTTCAAATTTTGTTAGGCACTCATAATGCGTATTACTTGAAATATAAAACATTAAAATGTAACATTAATAAGCCATTTACTTTCAAAAATATTAACGAAAAACTGTACAATAATATACAATAATTTAAATAAAGACAACAAAATGTATACACTACTAATATTACTTGATCATTCTATCCACGACAGTGGTAGGGGACAATTGAACAAAAAATGATAAGCGTATTTTGGGAACTAGATTGCATTTTATAGATACTGTGGCCTGTGGGTACTGTTCTATTACTTCTATATAGGTTCTTGGCCAACTATACTTTGCATATTTTATTTATTATGGTGCATAAATGTAAGTTATAATCTTTGATTATGTACTCGTATTATGAGAAGGTATAACATACATATTGAGTAATGAATCTAAAATACTGTATTATAATATAGCACAAAACTGCAAAAGCGTATTTTGTACCGGCCATTTGTTTTTAAACAGAATATGGATAAACAACAATTTCATTGGTGAAAAGTTACTGTAGGACATTTGCGACAAAAATAAAATAAATAAAAAACATCATTGTGAAACCACTATCTCCCTCGCTTCACTGAGAATCTAAAATACTTTTTTCCCGTCAATTTTTTAAATTTAATTAAAGTAATGCACGATTAACGTTAAATTTAATTGTTTCTGGTCCAAAAATGTTATTTTACCAACTCTTTGGACTTAAATACCTCAAAATTGCTAATTTGGTTGAAAAAATTTAAATGAGTTTTCGAGATTTTTTGAATTTAATTATAGTAACGTATTTTGAATAAAATTTTCAGGTTTTTAAATCGAAAATTACCTGTTTTAGGACTTATAGAAACCTCAAAATCTAATTTATTGCAAAAAAATTAAAAAATGTTTAATCAACGTAAATATAATACTAAATTAAATTTCAAGATTTTAAATTCTTTATTTTCGAAATTAAAAAGAAATGAAAAATCTCCATTTGACAAAATTGTATTTTTTCCGTTTTTTCGTCATTTTTTCGTAGTATTTCCTTACGCATTAAAAAAAAAAAAAACTATTAAGAAAATCGAAAAATGACCTCTTAAAAGTGCCAACAAGATGAAATTTTCTACCGGAAACCAGAGCACTCCTTCTGGTAGAAAAAGTGTTTACAGAAAAATAAAATAAATAAAATATATACTAACATCATTGTAAAACTATATACTAGCTCCATCGCTCCGCTCAGAATCTAAAATATTATGTTAAGTGCATAAATACATATGTTTTGATTTAAATAATTACGGTAGGTAATCAAACATTATAGAAATAATGTCTGCATATAACAATAGTAGAAGAAACGTTTAATCGTTTAAATATGTTTTTCCGAAAATGTTTAGTATTATGGTTACCTAATTGGGAATATACAAATATTAACCGTTTCATTTATTTTCGTTATGGGCGTGAAATTCATTATGAAATGTTTCGAAATTTTTGCACAAAACCAAAGAAAAAGTGTAGACAAGACGAAGAAAAAAAAAAAAAAAAAACACAAGAGGGTTGTTGAACAAATACAATTGTGTGCTTGCGAAACATCTGTGAGCGCACGGTTTTTATTATATTATATATAGCAAACACTTCAACTTGAGCAATGTGTTATCATAAATCTGCCCTCATATATATATTTTTTATTTTTGGGTGACAAAATAATAATAACAATAATAGCTCTCCAGTTGTTGTGCCATGCTTACATACGTGCTCGATTTATTTCTTTTAAGACGTATGTGTATAATAGTGATTGTGTGCCTCCAAATCGGTATTACATGAGATTTGTGTGTCGGTGCATATATAGGGCTGATGCAGTATCCTTAAGACGGATTTCGAAAGTGTTTCGTCAAACCGCTTTTATATTTTTATAAAAAAAAAAGGTTTTTTTTTATGTATAGTTATGATTTTATTCCGCAATATAATATTATATAATTATATTTATGTATTTATTTATTTACAAATATATACAGAAAAATTTCCTATTACATAGTAATACATTGTGCAAGGTATAGTTTACAATAACATGAAAATAACATAATTAAACATTTTTATTTAAATATAAAAAATAAAATAAAAATTGTGATAAACTAAAAAAAAATAAAAAAAAATAACGCAGATTTAAATTATACAGAGTTAAATTGAACAATATTAAAAATAATCAAAGCCAAAGGAATTGAATTACCAGCATTCATTAAGAGATTAGCAGGGGAATTTAAGATATAGTTTTTATTAGAGAAGATCGGATAAAAAGGCAGGGAGTATCGAGTATTAAGATTACCTATTTATTCTATATAAGAATATATATTTATTCTCTATATATGTCCTATATTATGACGTTTCAGCTCACGAATACGATTAATTGTAATATATTCGATCGAATAAACTCTATAATAATATATACTAATAGGTTAATAAATCAAAGTTTTCGACTACTTAAAAAAAAAAAATATTCACTCTCACGTCTAATTTTACTACGCGGATATATTATTAAATGAGTGACATATTAGTACGAAAAAGTATCAATATCGTATTATTTTTTTTTAATTATTCCACAGATTGTTTAAATAATTGTATACTTAGTTCGAGATAAAGCATTTAATGTTTAAGTTGCATCAACTATTAGTTGGAACCTGCGAGTAGAATCAATTCTATAATTTGTTATTTTTACGGAATATTAAAGACTGTGGAAAGTTGATCATCTTAACGTTTTAATATCGTTCTCACATCATAAATCTAATTGCATATATAAATAACAACTTTGAAAAAAAAATTTTAAGTCTGAATATTAGACCATTACTATTATTATAGTATTTATATACTCTTTTATTTTTAATTAATTATTATCTCACGTATCTGGTGTAATTTGTATTTTAACTGCGGGTTATTAATACATTTCCATTGATAAATATAAATGCTTATGAATTATATTTTTAATACTAGTTATTGAATATATTTTTTTAATAATATTAATTGAGAGCATAATTTTAAATGACAAAAAACTAAATTTTTTCACTCTTTTATACCTATTTATCTATACCATTTCCCCATAAAATCTTATTTATCGTATAACGAAATAACTAATAGATACTATAAACTTTAATTATTTAATTTTCATGGGGGGCGCATCAAGAGATACAATAAATTATCGGACATCGTTATATTTTACAACTTACCTTATGTCATATTTTCCCATCAAAAGTCCATTTTTAATTTTACTTACTTATTAACACTTAATTCAAAACACTTATGACATATTTATATATTTAAAATAAGTATATATAAAGCATATTTTTATGCAAAAAATCGAATGTATACATATTATTATAGTGCCTATATTTCAAAAATATTTTGGTAGAATGGCGGATATTTTTTTTATAAAAATCAACTTTTAAAGAAATAGGTACGTATATCATAATAAAATGGTCAATTATTATCTGCATAAACTCAAAAACTAAAACATACGTTGTTTCTATCACAATACCTACTTTAATTCCATTTTTATTTCCAATTAAAACCATAATATTATTTTATTATCAAATGACTTTTAAATTATTTAACAATTAACTTATCACAGTCTCTCCTAAATGGAAAAAAATTCAATTTTAAATATGTCAATAGATCTGAATTTTTACCCTTATATATATATTATTTTATGGAATACAAATTATTTATAGTTTTAACATTCTTGGTATAATTTGGTTGTATCTAGTACAAAATGAATTAACCATCTACTAAATTTATTTTGGATAGTACTATTTTTTTTAAATTTTCATTTTCCAAACAAAAAATGCGACTTTCTTATTTTGCAGTACTATTTAATTCAAATAAAAATGCATTAGAACCTTTTTATATTAAACCCAAAATTATTTTCCATTTAAAAAAAAAAAACTATAATCTCCAGTTTATAAAATTATTGATGATAAATTGTAAATAATAGCCAATATCATGTGTTTATGTGACAAATTATCTATATTTTATTGTGAAATATATAATATTCCTTTGTGGTGTGTATATTATAAGAAGGAATTACATCAAAGTACTATTTAAAAATTGCTTTTTTACATTAAAAATACATAAACAAATTATTTCCTGCCAATCTCTTCCAATTTCATCTCCTGCATAGTCTGATTTAACGGATTATAAATAGAGTTAAAATTTCGATTTTTTTCAAAATCATTTATAAATATGGGATATCTTATTAGTGTTTCTAGACATTCGTTTTGAAAATATAAGAAATTAGAATGTTCAACTTGTATATCGTCTAAGAAATATGGCCGATTACATCCTAAAAAACCGTTCTCTTGTTGAATTTTCAATTATCATTAAAACAATCCCTTTAATTGGAAGGCAGGCAAATTGGCCTAATACAATAATGTAAAAAACGTAAACGCAACTTAAACAACATAACGTAAAATTATGTAACTACGATAAAGCTAATTTTTTCTGGTTTTAATAATTCATAAATATTCCGATTATTAATTTACTTCCGCGTGCACAACACTTTGTTGTTCGGTACCTACTCACTATATTACCTTTATAAAATATTGAGAATTTGTTTTTGCATATTGCGCACAATTTATTATAGTGTTATCTGCACATATCACCCACTGTTTAAACCTCACGGCAACAGTCTATCGGAAATAAATGTTTTTTCGAATTATTTCCTGATATTCTACACGCGGGATTGATAAAATCAGTGGTGTAGTGGAGGGTATACGCGGGTATACGGCGTATACCCATTAAAGACTTGCACGGGCCGGGCCGGGCCGGGCTCTTTAAAATCAAAACCGGACCGGGCCGGACTTTATAAATTAAAAACACATTACGGGCCGGACTTTGAAAAAAAATTTACAGGCCGGGCCGGGCCTGGTTTTTAAATTTCTTGGGTTTCTTACAAAAATGTATTTTTTGCGATAATAATATTGTAAAGGTTATTATCTATAGATATTTTAATTTCACGTGATTATTTTTTATATTATACAGCCCATGCCCCATGGCCCATATCTAGTAATTATTTATATTATTATTGTTATTCGGACTGTTCGTAGAAAATGTATTGTCACCCGTAGCTCCCGCGTGAGTATAAAGCTGATTACACACTGCACGATTCGAACGATACCTAACCTAACAGTAGACGCGTGTCGTTTCAAGATAATATAAATACATACAAGTCATTTCTCAAAAATAAAAAGGGCGCCAAATTTTATTTGAACAGTACAATTCTTTGTATTTTGTTGTATGTTAATTATGTATGGTACTATTTAGTACTAACCTTGCTGTCTATTGTGAATGACTAGGTAGGTACCGTATTGTTTGTTTTGGGACTTTTTGTTTTTTTTTAATAAAGTATGGAAGCGTTGAACGATATTGAAGCAGCATGCGTAATTTACGCATTATACGAAGAGAACGAAGTTAATAAAAAAACTTAATAAAAAGAAGGTAAAAAAGCGATATTGGGTCCATCCTCTAAATGTCAAAAGACCGGAAAATGGTCCGTAGCTACCCTGAAGAGTTCTATAAATATTATAGAAGGTCGATAACATCGTTTGATGAGTTGGTAAGTAAAAAATATAAATTATAAATTTGAAGTAATTAAAAAATGTGGTCTTCTCGCTTAGATATTTTCCTTGACGGTGGGGAGGTGAGTTGGATAATAATAGTTTCAGAGCATAATGTTTAATCATACAATATGAGCAGGACCGTTCCGAGGAATTCAACATCGGGAAGTAGTCGGGGCAAATAGTAGACAAAGTAAATGAACTTTTTTGGAATTTTGTAGGGAAATTATGCAGCAATGAAGTATTTTTTGGAATTTTAAGTCGCAAACTATAAATTAATAGGATTTTTGTTGGCAAAATGTGAAAAAAGTTAATTACTTCTTTCTTCTTCTTATTTTAGGTTTTGAAAATAAGTATTATTATTTTTTTCACATTTTAACC
>JAIPRL010010861.1:0-14608 GCA_025469235.1 Pemphigus obesinymphae
TTCAAACCAATGCTCAAATTCTTGTTAGAAGTTACTTTATCGAATGACATTATCGGGATTTCCTATATCTTAATTGATATATATATTATTAACACAGTCCGGGTATTTTTTGATCACACCTCGTATAAGTCTATAAAGTACTTTTTTACAATACATTCCCTTAGATAATCGTCTGTATTCTGAAGTATCTATCTATAACAAATATAGTATAGAAAATAGTTGGCATTGCGATAATGTGACAATTGATAAGTGATTATTTTATTTTTGAATACACTATACTTCCAAGTAATCAGTCGTATTACGAACGTTATTACGAGAAATCCCGTACAAATACTTATCAGGTATATTATAGTCATGGACCCATAATATACTGAGTGATTACAAATTACTAATTAATATTACGAAAATGATGAGGATTATATATAAGTTTTATATGCATGATCCAACTATTTTTGTAATAGCCAAAAATTTCTAATCATTCTGTAAATTATGTAAGTATATTATAATTATTTGATTTGTAAGTTTTTGGGGTCCCAATATAATTTTAAGTGACCTGTTTGGTGCTATCCTGCAACCCTAGCACCCCTGCTAAGCACGGCGCAGTCTTTAGCGACCATATCAATATCACTGTAAGTAATATCCTAAAATTTTGGCCTTGTCTAGCTCCATTTTTGAATATGTCGTGGTCGTTTTAAATCCATACGGGTCTCGTGATCAACTTTGTATAGAGTGGGTACAAAATCGTTACCTGATTTACTTTTCCTTCATTCTTAAAATTTCTCTCTCCTTTATGACTACTCCATTATTAGATCTTTTCTAGGAATTTCTAGCCTTTTGTCGTTTTGGTGCTCACACTTTTTAGATATCCACACTTCTTAACGATTCAAGTCCCTGACTTTCACTTGATCCTCACTTCTCTATCTCATTTGTGGTCTCAGTCTACGCTCAAGACACTACTCTCTTTTTTCATGTTCCACCCTATCTCACCTCCTATGGTTACAACCACCCCACCCATAAAATTTCCAATTATCTCAATAAAATATATTCGTATACAGACACTAAATTATTTATTTAATTATTGATTGCATATACATTCCTAGAATATCATTATATATTATTTTATTAATTTTGTGCTTATTTTATTTTCTATTGCATAACCACTCACTTATTACTTATTATATTTACCATTATAAATAATATTAATAATAAACAATTAGAATAAAATAATAATCTACTAGTAATTTGTAAAATATATGGATTTTATAATGGTAATAATAGTCATTAGAATATGGTTCATATTCGTTTACACTCATTTGTTACAGTATTGTAACGGAATATAACCACACTTTTTATATAGATATCACATAAAGTAAATATATATAACACGATAGCCTCTGAAAAGGCCGAGTGATGCAACCCACAAGCACGACAATGTGTGTGGACAACACAACGCAAGTGACAGTGGAAATTTAGCGGAGGTACTGTGGTAAGACTCGGGGCGAACGGCAATGACACGCGAAGGATCACCACGTATACATGTTGGCAAACCGGTCGGTCCAGTCGTTTACACTCATAGATGAACGCAGACCTGCGGCTACTGGGCATCTACAAAATGAAAGCCTATAAGACGATGTACACCTGAAATACTTTGGCCGAGAGTCAATCAGAGAACGGAATTCTTTAAATACCACCCCTGGAGAAATTAAGGGGCAAATTTCTATAAAAAAAAAAAAGGGGGTCTATGAGTTGAAGAGAACATCTTATTTTCAATGATACCCCTTCCCAAACAATTGAACAACTTTAGGCCGAGATATGGAGAAATGCGGCCGGGAAAACCCGATATCTACTGAATGATACGGCAATAAGTATATGTAAACTCCACGGTTTTACATCAGATATATTTATTCCTTCGTCTAGGGTCCCACGAGGTTCTATCCTTTGTCCTCTATTGTTTTTTTTTTCTTATAAATGGTGCTACCACTGTCCTACATCATGGCAAATCGCTTGTATTTGCTAAAGATATAAAAATATTTATGCGCATAAACAATATTTAAGATACATTAACTTCTCCAATCAGACCTTATCCGATTGGTATGCTTGAGTATCTTTTAAGGTCTTACACATAATGTAAAAAAAAATCATACATTTTCAAGATTACACATTCAAAAGATCTTCTGTAAGGCACTAAAAACACTAGGTTTTATCTTAAAAATCTCCCGCGAGTTTAAATTCAAGTACTCATTAAAAACACTCTTCTGTACTTATGTACGTCCACTCTTTATGAATCTATTTTTTGGAACACTTCTACAGCAACTGATACAATGATGCTTGAAATAGTTCAATGCTGGGTTCTGCGAACTACCTTATTTCTTCTTGATATTCAATGCCTTCTACACGATTATACTCCTATACTCAAAGCATTGAGCCTATTAAATTTAGCTGATCATAGATACTTTGCAAATCTTTCCTTCCTCTCCAGGTTGATGGTTTGATTGATTTTCCTGAGTTATTAGCTCAAATAAATTTCAGAGTTCCAACCAGGAAGACAAGACCCATTTTCCCTTTTTCCATTCCTTATTTCTCTACAAACTATTTAAGAAATGCTGCCCTAACATGACTTATGTGACTGGCTAATACTGAACCTTATTTTTAATATATATATTTATACTTTTTCAATAGATAAATTATCATTCATTATTCAGCTATTATTTATTTAACCTATTATTTTATATTGTTATCTTTATTCTGTTTTAATTAAGTTATTATTTAGATATATTATTTTTTATTGTACTCTGGATTCATCACAATTATTTATCAAAATATTTATATTAGAATTTGTAAATACTTTATATTGTTTTTGGGTCTCAGCCTTTTTAGATAATAAAATAAAATAAAATAAAATATACCGGGCTTATTACCGGACCACGATGGAAATTCCTTGGAGAGCGACAAAAGATTGTGCTAACTAAAACCATAAACTCAATTCTAAACATCCTCATGTTCATGATAGATGATTTTGAAATTCTTTTTTGGAACTGAAACGATATCACCAACAAAATCATCAAACTTTACGAATTATTAATTAAAATTAGAGCTGACATTATCCTACTCAGAGAAACCAAAATAAACCTATCTAAAAAACTAAAAATCACGAATTATCATACGTTCTGCTCAGATAACATGGCGAAAAACGATTATTAATGTGGCGTCTTGGTTATCGACGCATTGTACACAGACACATTATCCTTATATACTTCCATAAGGTCGACCTCGATTGAAATAGCTATTGGCCTAAACGTTGTACGGATCTCATCTGCATATAAATTCTTGGCACTGTATTCGCCCCCAATAATCTATGTATTTTAATAAACGGCTGCGATTGGTTCGTGATCGCAGATAACTTAAATGCGAAGCATTTGCACTAACATAATCGTAGCTCCAACCCTTCTGATATCACGTTCTATATCTATATCGCAAGCTCCGACATCACCATCATTGCTTCAAATACTAAAAAATTCTCCCCTAACATCCCTGGTTATCACCCGCATGTGCTGTATTTTTTTGAATTGCCCACATCAGGCAGTTACGGCATCCAGCTTAAACTGTCTTCAGGTAATAATCTACTACTACTCCAATCGCATCTTCTTCCCAGCCTCCCCTCCCACTACATAGTGCATAAACTGGAAAAAATTTTCCACAATTCTTAGCCAACTATTAAAAGGCAAAATACTGGTTGTAGACAAATATTGTTAAAGCCGTCTCCGATATAACTTCCATGATCCAAACAGTCTTAGAAAAAGCTAAATTTTTAGAAGAAAATTCTAACGTGAATGCTTACTACCCAAGATCATACAAGAAATCAATGAAAAAAAATTTCCATCGCCACAAATAGCCACTTCATCGAGATCCAGACACCAAACGCCATCTTAATCTTGTAATTTCCTTTATAAGATCTATATTGATCACACATAAATAGAACGAATAGAATAAATAACTATCTTCCTTAGACTTTAACGATAGTTTAGTTCTTTAAAAAAATGAAAAGTGATCCAGCGATTCATCCACTTAATTGTCCAATAGGTACTTTCCACCAACAACTCTCGCCAATTCGAGGTCTTGCTCTCGCAGAAGTTTGCAATTATCAATTCTACGGCCATTAACCAAGATTATACCACTCTGGGCACCGTAGAATATCTTATTAAACACATTTGAAACCACAAAGCTCCAGAGGCTGACCTCATTACAAATAAAATGCTCTTAAAAATTCTCCCAAATGTACTCATCTCGATCTCACCAATATCATCAATGGTTGCGTACATTTTAGTTATTATTCTATACAATGGAAAATCATAAAGTATAATAGCAATACAAAAATCTGGAAAAAACCACTCCAGTCTGAAAAAATATCGTCCGATCGCTCTATTATCATCAATGTCCAAATTTTTTGAAAAAATAATGATGTCTGAACTAAAAGCATACATAAGCCAATAGATCCGCAACGAGAAATTCAGAAAATCAACTCTTACATTTAGCGGATCATCTCATCAAAAATTTTAACCACTGGAAAAAAAAACGCAGCCGTATTCCTCGATGTCGAAAAGACATTCGACATAGTATAGTACGACCGCCTACTCCACAAATAACTCTGCATTGACACACCGATGAACCTAATCTTAATAATTAATCGCTTTTATCAAACAGATATTTCAGAGTTAAAATAGAAACTGCAATATTTAACCTCGCATATCGGTACTTGCAAGCGTTGCATAGGACCCCAGCCTTTAACTAACTCTATACCAAATATATACAAATGATATACCAGTTTGTCTCGGAGCCCAACTAGCACTATTTTCAGATGACACATTATTCTACTTTGCAGCGAAAAATCCTAGACAAACAATTTTCATACTCTAAAAACAAATAGACATGGACAGAGTGGTTTACCAAATGGCGCCTTTTTATCAACGCCTAAAAAACAATTGCCATCATGTTTAACAAATAAAAAACGGCTATTCTCCCGCAAATTAAACTACAGGGTCTATCCTTATTATGGTCATCTCATAGCAAATACCTAGGAATCACCCTAGATAGTAGTTTCACCTTTGGCTCACACATCAAAGCAATTATTTCCAAATGCACTCGCGTAAGAGGAATGCTATATCAACTTTAAATAAAGGTTATCCTTTACCACTAAAATCAAAAATATAGATTTACCTCATATATACATTAGACCGATTGCGATATATGCAGAACAATCAAGATTACACTATATAGAAGAACGGAGAAAGTCAGAAAAACAAAAATTACCAAAAAAAATGCGCTCAATTTTCTGATTTCGCTCAATCCTTACTACTTTCTCATTCAAATAAACCAAGTCCATCTGTAAAATTCTACATAGGCAATGGCTTATAAAGTAACTATAGGCTATACAAGTTGTTTGATAAGCAATAGCAATAAACCCCGACATACTATCTTCAACCTTCTTCGACAAACATCAAACACTTGAAGACTAGAAGAACCGAAAAACTGAAGAACCAACCAGGAATATGAAATACCTACCGACGCCGGTGAATAGACACAACGAATACCACAACCGAGACCAGTGAATGACAATCAGCTACGACTGATCACACCTACAAGGTGTTTATACGAGCAAGCAGCTACCAAACGAAAATAATCCTCGGCGACTAGGTGATAATATTGATCACTGAAGACCTACCTCCGCCAGACCAACTATCAGCCAGCCTGACGTCTTATATCACTAGCGGAAGACCACGGCTGGATATACATTCACGCATTTATCAAGGCTTCCATCGTCAGTCCCTCCTCCCGCTCACTTCAATAGTGAGAACTCGTGGTGACCTACTCACTACCAACACAACTTAAAAGAGCGGTTATGTGTAAGGAAGTGTCTACCGATCCCATATTTGTACACACATGTAGATAAATAATCCTGTTCTGTTATAATTCAAGGCTACGCTTTTATAGCAATTGAAAACGCTGGAGAGCACAACCAGGGATCAACCTATGTGTTTATCCTCCGTTGCCTCTGCATAATAACAAATTTATTTATGTTACAGCAATACTTAATAAATACACCATTATTGTATAAACACCGTTGTATGAATTATTTAACAACTCAGTGATCGAGCAACGCACCGTATCAGAGTACAATGTCACCGTAGAGGCTTGCATTATATAACCCCGAAACTTGAAATAAATTCGAAATTTATCGTATATACAATTTCCTTGAGAGCAACAATAGAGTTGTAAATCTACTATACCATGTTATATAATTATACCACCATAAATTTCGTTGCGGCTTCAAACAATGATCATATTCATTTGTAGTCCATTTGACAGACATGACAATTTTATTTCCTGAGTTTATATTAGGTATTTATAATTTTTTCATAATAATAGACATTTTTCCTTTATGCCAAAGAAAACTACCAGGAAGCTAAATCAAAATATTACCTCTTAGAAGTACCACCTAGAACTAATTTTCAATTAGAAGTACTATTTACACCAAAACTGCAATTTCAACCGAATCATTGGCCCCAGAAAAAATAAAAATAAATAAACATCATTGCAATATCAAAGATTATAAGGAATATTTGTTATTTTTACAGGTAAAACTAAAATATCCCCGGCTCCAACTAGAATCTAATATTACAATTTGCCTGTTTTAACATCCACTATGTTGCGTTTAATATCTTTTCTGCATAACTACATTATCGTTTCTTTTATAAATGGTTAGTATTTTTATTTCGCCATTCTAACGTGCTACCTAATAGATAATTATTATTAACAAAATAAACTATACTCACCAAATTGTATCATAAATGATTTATGATATAATAATACATAATTATACACTACCGTCTATAATATACTAAAAGTGACTTTTGTATAGTCCAAAACTGAATTTTAAATTGCTAATAATTCAAGGAAATGTGGACATAACTATTCATAGTTTTAGTTACTCCCTTTAGCATAAAGTCCCTATGTATGGAGGGTCAATAGAAGGATTGCTTCCATAATACTCTCTTTAGATGGGTACATATAAAAGAAAATCTGTGTGTATATTGTGTTTTGTATTTGCACATTGTGTAGATGGTGTGTATTGTACAACATAAACACAAACACACCAGCTGAGAATGTTTTGCCGGCTAAACTTGTCTAATTTTCGATGCTATGATTCGTTATAAAAAAGTGATTTGCAAAAATAACTGACACCCAAATTTTCTGTTATGTGGATATACTCTTAGATGTTAATAAAAACGTATAAAAATACAAATAAAATTATATTTACCTTGATCAGGGTCTGTAGTTTGAGTTATCTTTCTATCTATGAACATTTAATATAATAATTAACACATTAGCATACCTATCTAAGAGTCAAAATATTAATTTCAGCAGTAAAGTGACTTTAAAACTAAATATACAATCAATGATTGAGAACTTTGCAAAGAAAGTTAACAGTTACGTATGAAAATTATTAAACAGATTTGTTTGTATTTTGTTGGTCATTGTTGAATGATTTTTAAAATTTGTTCGACAACATTATTAAAATTAAAGTGCTTTTAAGTATTGCTATGCCAAATTCAAACTAACAGAGCAAATTTTAATAATTGACAAAAAAAAAACATTTCAATAATTTAGATAGAAACTTATTAAACATTACGGGATCATTTTCGACATTGGTTGGACCTTGATTTATTTAATTCGATTTTTCGAAAATTATTTACCCACATCAAAATAACAAAGAAACATTTAAACATTTTCGAATATAAAACATTCCATTAATTAAGATATGGACTTGTCGGATATTGTTGAGGTATTCTCAACATTTGTTGGTACTTGGTTTATATTATACAACTTTTGAAAACTTTATGTAGCGTTATAAATGTATATTAATCTGTACGATACACTGCTTTTGACATTTTTCATTATATTATATTAATAATAAATTAATAATTCTGTATTTCCAGTTCTTTTAATAACCGGGACGAGAAAGCATTACCCGAAGATCTAGGCTACGTAGAATTATCTTCAGCTTTGAGCTCAATCATCAATAGCTTCCTGTAGGGTTGCACCGCGAGCATGCTGATCGAGGGTTGCACAGACAGGGTTAAACTTACTTGTAGGGTGCCTCAAGGGAGCCTTCTGTCGCTAATTATGTGGATCGGATCCATGAAGGTCCTTTTGAACACTACTCACCCACCTTATACCCATATTCAGGGCTATACAGATAATGTCACTATCTGAATCAGCGTCTTCAGCCACATTCAGTTTTGGCATCAAGCAACAAAGTTTTGGCCGGGGTCAGAGTGTGGTGTGATGCCCACGAGTTGAAGTATTCAAGTACTCACTGGCAAAGTCCATGGAGATTGTGAGGAACGGAAAACTGATTTCGGGCTTTTTCACTGTTCCTTTATGAGCCGTACAAAATATTCACCAAAAATGAGGCATGGTTTCTTAGCATCAAACTTCACCATGAAAAAATTCTATACTTTTCGTTCACTATATACGAAACAAAAAACCAAGACTGTTCTTTCAGCTCATAGGTATACACGAGAATAAGAATGCGATTAGATGTAATGCCGTGAAAAAGCTTAAACATAGTTTATTTATCATAAGGGATATTTATGGTGTGGAGTTCCGAACAGATAGAATCTTGAACAAGCAAGCAGCATCCTTGCCAGCGATGCAATGATTGGCTCTTAAGGCTATTTCCACAGCATAAACACGATTCCTAATATTGACATTTAAGCTCCTGTAAAACCTCTCATAGATAGAAAACTCGTGTTAATACACATAGAGAATCACGGAAAATGTATTTCTTAATTTCAGATTTATAAACAATTCTACGCAATGATCGACAGTTTTCCTTTATACTAAAGATAACTACCGGGTAGATAAATCAAAATATTACCTATTATCAGTATTTCTTAGAACAGATTTTCTGTGAACAGTACTCTTTGTACCAAAACTGTTATTTAAATACATCTAACCAAAATGTTGTATCCAGAAAAAATAACAACAAATTAATGTTATTGAAAAACTGTAGATAATTGGAATGCGGAATGCCTGTTAAATCTGCAGATAAAACCAAAATATCCTCGGCTCCAGCTAGAATCTAATATTACAATTTGCCTGTTTTAACATCCACTATGTTGCGTTTAATATCTTTTCTGCATAACTACATTATCGTTTCTTTTATAAATGGTTAGTATTTTTATTTCGCCATTCTAACGTGCTACCTAATAGATAATTATTATTAACAAAATAAACTATACTCACCAAATTGTATCATAAATGATTTATGATATAATAATACATAATTATACACTACCGTCTATAATATACTAAAAGTGACTTTTGTATAGTCCAAAACTGAATTTTAAATTGCTAATAATTCAAGGAAATGTGGACATAACTATTCATAGTTTTAGTTACTCCCTTTAGCATAAAGTCCCTATGTATGGAGGGTCAATAGAAGGATTGCTTCCATAATACTCTCTTTAGATGGGTACATATAAAAGAAAATCTGTGTGTATATTGTGTTTTGTATTTGCACATTGTGTAGATGGTGTGTATTGTACAACATAAACACAAACACACCAGCTGAGAATGTTTTGCCGGCTAAACTTGTCTAATTTTCGATGCTATGATTCGTTATAAAAAAGTGATTTGCAAAAATAACTGACACCCAAATTTTCTGTTATGTGGATATACTCTTAGATGTTAATAAAAACGTATAAAAATACAAATAAAATTATATTTACCTTGATCAGGGTCTGTAGTTTGAGTTATCTTTCTATCTATGAACATTTAATATAATAATTAACACATTAGCATACCTATCTAAGAGTCAAAATATTAATTTCAGCAGTAAAGTGACTTTAAAACTAAATATACAATCAATGATTGAGAACTTTGCAAAGAAAGTTAACAGTTACGTATGAAAATTATTAAACAGATTTGTTTGTATTTTGTTGGTCATTGTTGAATGATTTTTAAAATTTGTTCGACAACATTATTAAAATTAAAGTGCTTTTAAGTATTGCTATGCCAAATTCAAACTAACAGAGCAAATTTTAATAATTGACAAAAAAAAAACATTTCAATAATTTAGATAGAAACTTATTAAACATTACGGGATCATTCTCAACATTGGTTAGACTATGATTAAATTCTTTGGGCCAACATTAAGCAATCCCCCATAAACTATTTTTATCTACTTTGAACTAAGCCACTATTTAGTAATTTCACGTGAGTAATTGTGAATTCCTAATTGTAGTTACCATTTTCCTTGATATGGCTTGACTTATAATTTAAGATTCTCACAGTATTTTACAGTGTTCTATAGGTTTTGGTAAACTTCTCTTTCGGCTTTAACTACCCATTTATAATTAGTGGTTGAAATATGTATTTTGTATTAATTTCTTTGTGATTTTATTGAAGTCTTGAGCGTAAATATCTGATATTAATTTAATATGTTATTATAATTAATCAATATATTGGAGACATTTGAGCAAAAAAACCTCGGAATTAGCGTCGAAATAAACAGCGTACTTAAATCTAACAATGAAAACTGTCTCTCTATCGTACAAAAAATTGTTAAACAGCTTGATATTACCGTCACAATCTCTGAAGCAACTAAAATAATATTATCGGATAACAGATATCCAATAATAGTAGAGAAACTGGACATAACTGAAATGAGAAGAAATTTAATACGTGCAAACAAAACTAAGAAGCTAAAAGCGAATATGCTATCGAGCAATTGGTCCACAGATAGTAAAATAATATACATAAATGAACGTCTAATCAAAGTAAAAAGGATTCTTTATTCAGAAACAAGATCAGCAGCCAAAGCTAGTAATTTCAAATTCGTATGATTCAACAATGCAACATCTTGTCAGGAAATATGAACATTCAAAAATCATACGAATAAGGTCTAGTACAGATTTAAACAAATTATAATATAGGTTAATTTTAAAAAATTATTTTTTGCGCTGATGCAGCATATATATTGTTTACTTTTTCCTACCAAAACTTTTTACAAATCATACTATATTATACATTCATTCAAATATTGTAATATTAAGTTCTTATCTATGGTTTTCTACGATTATAATTACGGTACACATTTCATAAACAAAAATAAGACAAAGTACAATTTTAACTATCATTAATGGCCGATACTAGCTCTCCTTTTGATATAATAGATGAAAATAACACAACAATAAAATCTTTAGATGAAATTAACACACTGTATTCAAAACATCACTCCGGTTTGAACATACTCTTTCTCAATATTAGGAGTATGGAAAATCATTTTTATGAACTAGAATGTCTTAACACTGCACTTAATAATAAAAACCATATAATAATTACAGCGGAACCTTGGCTCGGAAAATATACTAATCAGAACATCATTTCACTAAATAATTATCAAAATATAATTTCAAATATTAATACACGAAAATCTGATGGTTTAGTTTTATTTATTAGAAATTATATTATATCTCATAATTCAATAGAATTGGAAATAATAGATGCGAATTGCCTGTTTACAACACTAACGTTCAACAAAATAAAATACGAAATATTATCTGTTTACAGATCCCCAAGTGGTAATATAATTAATTTCATTGCTAATATAGATACAATAATAATTAACATAATCAATTCAAATAACCATATCACGCTAATCCTAATAGGAGATGTTAATATAAATTTACTAGATACTACGAATTCAACTACAATATATTTAGATCTACTAAATTCTTTAAACTTCATTCAATGTATAAATTGCCCAACTCGACCAACATCTAATAGTTGTATCGATCATATATTCCTTAGAGACATTCATAAACATATTATTAAAGCAAATGCCATAGACTCCTTAATTACTGATCATTATCCATTATTTATACAATTAAATCGCCCCCTTGCAAATAGAAATATTAATAATATGCTTTACACATATATTAATTACAATGCATTAAAAGCGGCAATAACTAAAACCAATTGGAATAATATAAAAACAATTAAACTCGCTGAAGATAAGATAGCATCATTATCAACAACTATACACAATCACTTAATTAAATGTAGGTACACATTACGAGAAAACAAAATATAAAAACAGTCAATGGATTACACCAGGTATTATCAGATCAATTATTAAAAAAAGAGATACATTACATACTCTAACTAGGCGCCAACCATTTAACCTTTGATTAATAACTAAATATAAAACTTATAGAAATAAATTATCTGATAGTAAGTATATTTAAACAGAAACAAAACTTTTATGGCGAAAAAATAAAAAAATTTAGTAACAATCCCAAAAAAATATGGTCGACAATAAAAGAAATAACAATACAAACCCAATTACATTCACATCACATGACATTACATTACAGATCTATTAGTTTATTAAATATTTTTTCCAAAATTTTTGAAAGAACCATCAAAACTAGGCTTCTATCTTACTTAGAAGAAAATACAATCCTATCAAAATCCCAGTTTGGATTTAGAGAATAACTTGGAACCGAAGATGCCCTCACACATCTATCAATGGATATTTATTCAAACCTTACCAAAAAAAAACAAAACACTAGGAATCTTCTTAGATCTCAGTAAAGCTTTTGACAGCATCTCTCATAAAACATTAATTAAATTAAATTAAAAAGTGAAACTTCCATATAGCGAAGTCGAATAAGCAACAAAAAAAAATTCGTTATATGGAGGAATTCGTTAAATAAAATTACGTATTTTTTTCAACTTTTTTTAAATTTCATTATGTATGTATGTAAAAAACAACATCAAACATCATATTACAGTTTAATTAAATTTTTAACCATAAATGTAATTTAAAAAAAATAATAAGTTAGTTTTGTTTGCTTATTATTTTTGAAAATTGTCCTTTTTTCGTAAAAAATTTCTATATCGTCGAGTTTTAAAAAAATTTCATCGGGAGCATTTGCTTCTTGTCTAAAACCATGTCTTACCATTGATAAAGCGTTTAATATGTCTTCTTCTGTGAGTTTGGATTGTACTACTGCATTTTCCTCTTCGTCTTCTTCTTCAAATTCATCAGGATTTTCTTTTTTTCTAACCTCTTCTACAATACTTTCTTCAGTAAGTGATTCATATACGGCAATATCTTCATCAACTTTCAAATAATCTTGTAAAGTAACGTCATCGTAGTGAACTAACTCCCATTCTCGTTGTACATCTGGTATTTCAATATCGGTTTCAATAATTTCATTTGTAAATCCAGCTTTGAAGAAACATTTTTTTATGGTTTCGGACGTTACATCACTTCTTCAAGCTTTCGATAACTCAGAAATATAATCTCGCAGAGTAATTGTTGTTTTCTGTTCAATATTTGAAATAACTTTGTTCAAAATACGTTTTCGATAATACACTTTAAGATTGTTTATTATTCCTTGGTCCATTGGTTGGAGTTTACTTGTTGTATTCGGGAGAAAATATGCAAGCGTTACAGATTTTAACTTTGTAGATAAGGTACGAGGATAAACAGTACAATTATCCACAAATAAAATTATTTTTCGATTTTCTTGACTCATTTTTTGATCAATATCGAGTAACCACTTTTCTAAAATTTCTGATGTCATCCACACTTTTTTATTAAAATCGTAATTTGTTTCAAGTGATTTTATGCCTTTGAAACACCTTGGATTTTTGCTTTTTCCAATAATTAGAAGTTTTTGTGTTTCAGATCCAGTCATATTAGAACATACCATCAAAGTGACTCGCTCTTTACTATGCTTACCTCCGAAACATTTGTCATTTTTAAAAGTTAACGTTTTGTTTGGTAAACATTTAAAAAATAAACCTGTCTCAACACCATTAAAAATATCTTTTGGATCGAATTTATCAATTAATTTTGGTAAAACATTTGATTTCCATGTATCACAGTCATTTTCTTGAACATCAACACTCTCACCACAAATAACTTTAAACACAAAATTATGTCTCGATTTAAATTTATCTAACCATCCAGAGCTTGCACGAAAATCTATAAAACCAAATTTCTGAGCAAAATAAATTGCTTTTTTTTTATTAACGAACCTGATATAGGCAGATTGTTATTTCGTATACAAGTCATTCATTTAAGAACAGCGTTGTCAACTTCTTCATAGATACAAATTTTCATTCGTTTTCTATTGCTGAGGAGAGAAGAATTTTGCATTTGCTTTGTTGTTTTCACGGTTTTTCAAAATAGTTGATAGATAACTTGTTGGAATACTATATTTTGCGGCAATATCTTTTTTTTAACACCTTTATCGACTTCGTTTAAAATTTCAAATTTATCGGCGATAGATAAACATTTACGTTTCGACATTTTTTTTGTACGGATGAAGAGAAAACGAAAAAAAATTCGGTATACTCATTCGCATCAATATTGGAACTGAAGTACTGCAGTAAAATTAATCAGTTTGCCTACCTTCAGTGTCTTATCTTTATCGGATACATTATTCATGTACAATTTTAGAACTATGACTAAAATTTGATAGTGACAACATTTACAAAAACTGGTTTTTATCGAATAATTATTTCGTTA
>JAIPRL010010862.1:0-14607 GCA_025469235.1 Pemphigus obesinymphae
TATAATATTAATATATATATATATATATAGGTATTAGGTATATATAAAAAGGAAGCTGCGTATCGCTGGTAGTGTTGGCAATGGAGTTAGAATTATAGTTTTTACCATCTCTAGGATATAATACTATTAAATGTATACAATTAGATTAAGTCATAGACGAGTTTAAAGAAATGTAATTTTTTTTTTGCATTTTTGGACTTTTTCGTTGTATAATAGAACATTTTTTTTTAATTTTTATAAAATCTCGGTAAACTTTTATTCATTCTATCAGTTAACGTATGAAATATATTTTTTAAAAAGCCGGTCAGTAGGTGGTAGAAGCATTTCGTTCGTTGGGTAGGATACTGATGGTGGATATATTGAATTTGAAAGCAATGCAGATAAATCATTTCTTTCGATAAAACGATTCTGAGTGAAGCTTTGGTGAATATAACGCACTGGCATGAATATTACTATTAAAATTTATATATAGCTAATAAAAAATACGACGTTAATATACATATAGTATAGTGCTATAGTATATATTTAGTGTAAATTTCAAGTTTTTAGCATTTGAATTTTCCAATTTATAATCATTTTTCAGTCTAATATTATATTATATATATATATATATATATTATATCACTTGTATAGCCGTTAACCATGACTAGTTTATTTGTTATTTTTTGATTTTAACAAATGTTCGTGTTATTTCCTTTATAAAAGGTAATTTTTCGTTATGCTTTTGAAAACTACATAGAAAATCTAAAAATGAAAAATAAAGTATCAACTAGAATTAATTTTCTTTCAAAAACCTCTTTTTTTTAAGTGTATACATATATGTACTTGGCTACATGAAAAATTAAAAAACAATACATCATTGTAAAACCAGTACAATCATCTCTATAGCCTTAGAATCTAAAATTAATTATGAATTTTGTAAATCTACGAACTTAAATGATAGTCAGTAGTTGTTTTTATTTTGATAATTTTCATAATGAGTCATTGATTATTATCCATTGCTACAATAGATATGATATAAATATAGCTTCTAAAACAAACACTTTTTTAATATTACAATAATAATTTTTCACGTATTACTATATAAGCACTATAATTGTGAACTATTAATTAATAATTACTAAGACACACTTTTCAATGTTTATGTGTATTTTTGTTTTTAAATTCTGTAATTTAATATCTTTAGGCTTTATGGTTATATCAAATACCTTACACATAATTTTAAAATATTTATAAGAAATTTTTTTAATGATATTCGTATTTTAGGCCATTATTATTTAGGCACTGATAGATAGGTATATTTTGTATATTTAGTGTATTAAAAACCTAGTCTTAATTATTGTAATGTATACTTAAATAAAATTTGTTGTTAAATATTTAGTACGGTATTTACTATATAAATATATTTTGTAAAGTTTTTATTGGTATCTAAAAGATATATATCTTTGGTACATATAAAGGCATATTTTTAAATATTTTTGAACGACATTAAATGTGTTAATTATATTAATTTTCAGAGAACTGACTGGTATTTTTTGAAATTATTCTAATGCAATGTTCAAAACATGTTTCAATTACCTATTTAATATGTTTTACAGGTATAGGCACTTTTAACTTTTATATAATGATTTAAAAATAAATATAAGTATATCAATTAGATAATATCAGTTAATGAAAATAATAAAATACAGGTATGATTTAAAAAAAAAAAAAATCATAAATTGTAATTATTAAAAAGTAGCATAATAATTCTATACTTGAACGCATTAATTTTTGTTTAATATATTGATTTTATTTTAATGTTTTATAGAATAAAAATAATACGTTTTGGGAATTATAATTATAATTATTATAATTTATTTTCAAAATATTCCCTAATTGATACCTACGATGTCGAACACATAAATATTTGAACAGGCCATTGTAATTTAAAACAAAAATCAACTTCGTTTTACTGTAGGTATATATTTAATTATTTTTAAGTGGATGTCATACTTGTATTTTTGTCAAATAAAATATACATTGGTTATTTACATGGTTCTATTTTCATAATTATTATATTATCCTATATATACCTAATTATCGCAATAAGATAGTTTTGATATCAAACATTAAAAGGGAGATATTACAATTACATATATTTATCAAAGTAATGATCTTTATTGTGCTCCTAAGTTTCTCGATGAACTTTTTTTTTTAAAACGAGTTAAAAAATTTAAAAAAAATATATTTAATATAAATATAATATAATTTATATTATATTTAATACATGAAAATAAAAAACAAAAATAAGTGACCTTAAAATACGAATATTTTATTATATTTTGTTGGTTATATACATATTATTTAGTCATCAAAAGTATCATCTTCGAGGAAGCCCTGCACTATGCAGTTAATATCAGTGGCAGTTCTGATAAATGCTATGGATGGTGGCAAAAAGAGTTTTTTCATTTATATTTCATATACCTAGGTATACACTTTACTTTTAGGTTTCTAAATATAAGTTTAGACACCTTATATCCCCGTTGTTTTTTGACCATTATTTTAGATTATGAGCGTAGCGAGAGAGCTAATGGTTTTACAATGATGTTTATTATTTTTTCTTCTTTCTCTTTTGAATTATTTATTAATTATTATAGACTATAGTCATATATATTAAAATAATACAACCGATAAAGATTTCAAAATAAGGTCATATGAGGGGAGGCGATCCCCGTAAAACCACTACTGGTTAATATTGTGTTTCTCATTCAAAATAATTGAATACCTTTTAATTAAAACTTCTTATTTTCGTTTCGTATATTATTATATATCGTGATTACTTATAATAATAAGAAATTAATCTGACACAGGTGATGGGACCACTTATAAAATATTTTTATAACATTTTTAAATATTTTCAATTGTTGAATTTAGATTTTCTCTAAAGTACTTCTTCTTTCGTATAAAACCCTTTAAAACCAATTTTACAACAAACAATTTTTGGAAAAAAATATTCTAAATGCATGGCAAATGTTTACAAACGGGTAATGTTTCAATGGAATATCTGAAATTTAAATTTAGGCAAGTTAGGTACCTAGGTGATTTATAACACGACGACTGGACTATGGACGGTACGAGTAACCGCGGGCATATCCGCTCGGAGCACTGCGGGCGTTTGCGTAAAAATAATATTATATTGGCGGGAACGAACGATAGGTAATATGGTTGCGCGAAAAACGAGAGAGAAAATAACACGCGTATTATACCACCGTGGTATAGCTGGTGTACCGCGCGGACGGCGGCAGCAGCTCTACGCCGCACCGCACAAGCCTGTACGCTTTATTGATCGTCAAACGCGCGCGCCGCCGCGGCCGCCCCGCCACGCCGCGCCGCCGCCATCAACGTTCGCTCCACCGTTGGCGCGACGCGGTTTCCACCGCACGCTCACTCAGTCCATCCGTACGTCAGTGCCGATAGAGCGTCGTCGTGTGCCGGATAACGATCGGGAAAATTCGATTGCGAGCCCCTATTATTATAATCGACGTCGGTTTTGCGTTTCAGTTCCGTTTATTCATTCGTAAAACGCCCGGATTTCGTTTCCCGATAATATTGGTAATTTTTTTGCCGTTTCTTCGTAATAATATATGAGCGATTTTCACGATTTTCCGCGGTGCGTTGTCGTAGATTTTCGTCGCGCCTGTCGGCCGCCGATGATACCGCCGCAGCGGCGACAGCAGTTCCCGTAGCTGCTCGACCCATACACTATTGTCGTGTACCGTCGCCCGTGTCCGGCTCTGCGAAATGGCGAAGGTAAGAATGGAGTCGTGGACGAAAGGGACTGGATACCTAAGTATAACGACGTGATATTATCACCCATTGAATTTCAGTGGTACACGGGTATGAGTGAGTGTATGGGAATTCGGGTTTTTGGACGTAAATAATATTTGTGCCCGGAGAGAGTGAGAGAAAGAGAAAGAGTGCGTGAGAGAGAGAGAGAGAGAGAGAGAGATATAGGAAAGCGAAAAACGTGTCCCATTGTTATGAATATGTCAACGGTATGTGATATTAACCCATATGGATACACGGATTTTCTGAAAATTTTACGGTTTTAGATAGTTTTATGAAATGTACGTTATACCTACCGTGATAGGCGACGAATATTATGTAATTTTAAGTAGGTATCCCACACGATATATTATTATTATTATTATTATATGGCCCGTTTTATGTAGTCTATTTTTACCATTAGGTCAGGTGTCCAGCGTGTTAGCACGGTGCGTGCTGCTTTACTGCAGATATTCCATAAAAAAAAAAAATATCGTATTTCTCGTTTTTCTACGTACCTGCCAATGTCTTAAACAGTGAAACGAACGTATCATTAAGTATGCCTAGATATAATATAGGTAGATAACACCATACCTATTTTACAAACAAAATCACCAAGAGCTGCACCCTACACCTTTATATTATTGTTTTAAATCGTAAATGTTTGTATTGATAATATTTATCGTGTATTGTTTGAACGTGAAGCGATTATATTGTTATAACTACCGACTGAATATTATTTTATTGAACAAAACGATATACCTACTTACATAGGTAGTACCCAATATTACAAACTTTTCGGGTTTTCTGTAGGTACTATAAAAACCGTGTAATCATTGAATATTTTACGCGATTAGTGTTTTTATCCACGGTAACCTTGATATAGTGCTCGCCCGACTTATTTCCCAACCTTTTTAATTACCTACTCATAGGAATATCTATACCACGATCTATATTTATCAATAATAATATAAAATATTATACTTACCCATTATTATTGTCACACATATTTTGTACGTGCAAAAATTTTTTATGCGATATTTATGTACGTATTATAAATATGTAATATAGATAGGTAGGTTATAGGTACATTGATAGACAAATGACAATAGTCAACGGAATACAATGTAATATTATGATTTATGTTATTGGTTATTACATTTTTTTTTTTAATTAGTTTTCAAGATAGGTAATTTGTTATAGCTATACCTATATCTGCGGTGACCTATTTTGAAATTACGTAAAAAAAAAAAAAAATATAATATGTCCCTATACCGTGAGTAGTAATTTAGTGACGAGACCAACGGTTCAGAACGTTCAAACCCTATTTATTTACTCAGGTGAATCCTCGTGCGTTTCAATAGGTATACTGTGTCTAGTACCTATTAAATGTTTCATCATGTTTGGATGATTTTTTTTAATATTACAAACAGAAGATAATTTTATTATTTCAGAAATAAATATTCGAATAGGTACCTATTTGGTTTTTTTTTCATTAATCTGAGTTATTTAAATTATTTACATAGGTATAACGTGTGTGTATACCTATTATGTTTTTAAAAAATAACTTGTGATAGAAATCTCTGTTTTACGCCGTACATTTTATAAATATGTATGTTTAGTGTATTGAAAATATTTACCTAAATACTTTCTTAAATTATTATTGATACCAAGTTGATAATAAATTCTTAAATGATATGTTATTTATTTTAAAATAATTGTGTTTATTGTTTCTTCCCAGTATACCTACACTGGATAATTTGAAATATTTGTTAAAATATTTTGGTGTTGAATTAGTTGTAGAATTATTCACAGAAATAAAAACCAAATTTCTACAAAATAATTTGTTTTTATTTAACAAATACGTTTGTAGTTGTTTAACACTGAAGATGAAAACATTGTTTTCGAAATATGTATTTGTTAAATAAAAACAAATTATTTTGTAGAAATTGTGTTTTTATTTATATCTACTTGTTAAACGGATGAAGAAGAAATCCCCTTGAAATTTTCTTTTGTCTACACTCAAACTCCAATAGGTGTAGGTAGATATTGTATTTAAATTTTGATAACTCGAATTATTATTTTCATGTTTGAACATAGTGTAATCGACCATCTATAATAGGTAAATTCATATTATCGAGAGTACCTACCTATCTAATTGGAGGTATTAAGTATCTACATATAATTTCTGTTGATCAAACTCTTGGTAAGAATGGATATTAGTTATTGTCACGTAATTTGTTATATCTACTAAACGTCAATAATATTATTATTATACATTTAAATTACTTAGGTACATTAAATTCTGCATTAAATGTAAAACCGTGTAAAACATTTTATAGAAAAACTAGAGACAAAATTTTGTTATATACCTACAATTCATTAAATATATTAAATAATGAATCGCATAAAACATAATTATCTAATTATTCTATGAAATGTTTTAATATATTTTCTTTATTATATAACTATCTAAATACAATAATTACCTATATCCATGATTACTTCATTATCAATTTATTATTATTTCCATGAACATATTATTATCATTAATGGTAAAGTGATAAGTAACTGATAACTACGTATTGTGTAGGTAAACTAAATTTTAGTTACTAGGTATTACTATTATAACTAGTGAGTGATGACATAAGTATGACAGGAAATTCATATGAATGTACAACGATTCATCGACCCTGTACAAATAGCAACAAAATTATTTGTAAAAATAATAAAAAAATTGCAATTACATATTTACAGACCTAAGCTTTCTATTTTACGTAGAATATTAATGAAGAATATATAAAATAGGTAGGTACTTATAAATTGTAGTAATGATATAGGTACCCTGAGTCATATTTTATAGTTTTGGAAAATAACTGGAAAAACTACATTTTGAAATGGTGTTAATTGACAAACTCTGTTTGCTCTAAAGTTATACTTAAAATAGGTAATATCTAAATAATAATTTGTATTTTTATGCAATTTTAATGCATTAATTTTATTTTCTCGTGTAGTTATGTAAATAAGAAGTATTTTTACTCGAATTTTATGTTTGGGTTCTTAGAACATGTTTATTTATAACTTCATTTTTATAATATTTTAAACCATATGAGGTACTACAAAGCATAAAAAAATATAGGTAATATAATATAAAATTATGAATTATGAATATTCTTGAAATTCACTGATGGTAATCATTTTATTTTACGTTCATTCCAGAGTTTATTCGCTTAATTTTAATAGGTACCTACCCGAATTTATATTTTATAGGTAGATAACGGTAGATAAGTATACTATAAGTTGAAACCGATTTATATTATACCTACCTATGTATATTGTATTTATATTATATATCTATATCTATGTCCATCTATATTATGTTTGTATAGGTGGGTAATTAACTGTATTGGTATATAACTCTAATTAATATTAAAATTACATTTTTTAGGTTAATATTAAAATTAATTTTAATCATTGTTTTAACTTTTAGGACAATTTTTTTGAAAATAGTTCTTGGAATAATCATTACATTTTATTGCATTCATATAGTTAAATAAGTAGGAGTATTTAACTTTTTAACGTAGGTAATTAATAAATATAGGTAGTTCATTCACCTAGAGTAAGTCGCACATGGTCGTATGTACCTACTTAACCGCAGTCAAAATATTTAAAAAAAAAATATTGCACAGACTTTCATTATCCTTTTCATTACAAAACATTATGAGTAAAATAAGAGTAATAATATTTTACAGTACTAATAAATGATCCATTAAGTTTATCAATAAATTATTAATTCGTAAATTTGAATAGATAAGAATTCGGTGAACATTTACCTTATAAATTACCTTATACACCTGCTTATACATTACTTATACCAATTTATCTGTACCTATGTACATAATTTACTTTGCCTAATTAATAGGTATATATCGAGGTATACATTTATTTTGTATTTTATTATTTATCAGTATTTATATTTACCTATGTATGAATTAAACGATTGGCTAGCATATATGTATAATTTTTTATTTTTCGAAATTGTAAATTATGGTTATAGGAATAATTGGAAATAATACACCTACCCATTAAAATAATTGTAATTAAAAATCTTGTCAGTAGAGGATAGAAGTATCTATCGGTCCTTTGCTCATTGAGTAGGATGCTGGTGGTGGATATATTGAATTTGAAAGTAATGAGAAATCATTTCTTCCTGTAAAACGATTTTAAACGGAGCTTCAGTGACAATTTTATTTGTTATTTGTCATTTCCCCTACATTTATAAGATAGTTCCGTTATAAAAGGTAGTTTTTCATTACGCTTCAGAAAAATACCAACTAGAACTAAATATTCTATTAAAAAAGCTCTTTACTCCAAAACTCCAAATGGACTTCTTCTGGCGTGTATACATACAAAAAATATAACAAAAAACATATCGTTCTAAAACTAAAATTAAAATAAATTATTTGTCATTCGAGATATCTAAGTTTAATAATTGGTAGGTAGGTACTTGAAATTCTAAACGTTTTCAAAGTCTAAACACCTGTTAAATGAATAATAATAGGAAATAGAATAAAAATATTAACTACCTACCTATATAAAACTAATAAATTATCATTATTTAAAATTCAATTTTATATAAAAAAAAAAAATTATCCATACGCATGGGTAATATAACCTAACCTACTCGCAAGTCATAATCGTTTAATTGTGTACATGATTTAATAATAATTGACATATCATTAAACATGTCATTAAATTTATAGGTATTGGATTTCCAGGTCATAAATAGGTATACTTAAAAATATAGTAAAATGTGTCCCCAGAAAAAAAAAAGTTTTAGACACCTTATATCTCCGTTGTGTTCGACCGTCCTATCGATACGTTGTCATAATTACTATAGTACATAGTTACGGAGGACATTGTTGATTTGGAAATCGATTGTCCTTACATTTTGTTATTCATATAGTTTCTAGGGAAACTATTACCAAGAAACTACTACCTATAAGTAAAACGGAAAATCTAGCACGCTCGCAGACTGTGATTTTCCTAATGCCCGACGTATGTCCTTGCAATTCGTTGTCCTGGTTACCGATATAAATATTTACAAATTGTTTATGGACTGTTTATCTTAACTACTTTCGACCGTTTTAAAATTTCAGGGGTTCGAAAATATGCTTATAGTATATATGTGTGTGTGTGTGTGTGTGTAAATAACTAAAATTACATTTAAATACATAGGTAAGTCGGAATTCTCAATTAATATTGATGTTAAACCAAAATTATAGCTAGTATATAGTGGATATATGTGTATTACACCCTGTATTACATATTACGTACATTTATCTATTTTATATTGGTTTATGACAATTGGTTGGTAAGTATAATTTAAAACGTTCAGTTCATTAATTTATTTCACTGCGTTATAAAATGAATAAAGAGGCTATTTATCGTTTGTTTCTTGCTCCATCATTGAACACGTACAAAGACTTTACGGTAGTATAGTGCAACTGTAAAACATTTGGCCTATTTAGTTTGATGAGTCTCGCAGATCACAATTTACTGAATAATAATTTCGTTATTAAATAACAATTTAAAATATTTATTTGTTACATAATTCTTATTCTTATTATTTTTTTTTTATTAATTGAAAATTTCATTGCATTAAAAAAATATAAGTATGAGATATTAGAAAACAATCATTTTTAAACTCGTGACGTTAAACTTGGTTTCTAAGTAATTATAATTAGTTATTAATTAGTTAATAATTTATAATTATAAAAGTAAAAATTGTGATAGGTTACATACCATCCTATTATTACAACTTAGCTTGTAAAATATTAAAAATGCGTAAACGCTATTGACACAAACAAAAAGAGTTTTGCTTGAAATAAAAAAAATTCAAATAACAATGCAGTCAGTGGTAAATTATAATATACTTAACGTAATTTAAAGTTTTAAATGTATGCTATTGATTTTGCAATTCTGTTTTTCTCCGAAACGAGCCTGTGCCCCACGTCAATTAGAAAGTGGACACAGATCAAAATGCAATTTCTACAAATCTTAGGTAGTATGTAGTCTTCGAGAAAATTACGTGTATTATCAACAATTATATTATAGGCATATAATTATTATTATTATTAAATATTCAAAATTGATTATATTTTATTAATATTAAATTTTAGATTTTGATCGATAAAACTAAAATTGTTGTAAGTAGGTAGGTTTCAAAAATACATAAAAAAATAAAATTATTTTTTAAACTTAAAATATTATATACATATTTGTATAGTTCTGGAATAAATGATTTCGAGAGATTCACACCCATGGAATTACATTTATACATGAGCGTAGGTGCAGTAAATATTTAGACGATATGCGTTTTTAAAAGTCGTATGTTATCATATACAAATGGTTGATATGTTGATAATTACCTAGTTTATCTTGGGCATATTTCCAAATTATATTTTGCGACTGTATACAATGCACGGGCATATTATATATTTACATAATACTACAACTTACTACGGTTAATAACTACTGAACATTGTAATATAGTAATTCAGCTTTAATTTATTTGGCTCCTGCGGCTATATATTATGTGTACAGCATTTCTTTCGTTCGAAAACTCGTCCCATTGATATGCATCAATAAGGTTTATTCTGTGTTTATTCCTTTCTATTTTGATTAGCGTCATATTATATATTGTAATGTGATTTGTAGTATTAATAAAACGTAATCGTATGTTAGATTGTTAGGGAGGAGGTTAGGCCATGTGTAAGTAGTTTGTGTAATTACAAATTATTAGGTTGGTATGTTTTATTTATATACCTGTAACGCCGAACGAGCTGAAAAAATATTTGAAAAACGAATCATTAAAATCGAGTTGTAATATTTTGATGTTATTATGAATTTGCAGTTAGGAATATTGAAGAAAAAATCATTTTACCCTAAATGTATTATTTTATCATTCTTGGCGTACAAAATGACTTGCTTGTATTGTGATTGATGTTTAATCTTCTCTCGTACGTAGTTTATTTCTTTCTCGTATAGTTTATGTTGATACTACACATATACTCATCTATATAATATTATATTCTGTATAGTGTATGCTATACTACTTTACACTATACAGATACTATTATAATAAAAAAAAAAAAAACATTATCACGGTCTGATGTTCATAATACGTTACGCTTGCACGGTTCCTTGTTGGGGACATTCCAAGGTCTTCTCCGGAAGTTTGGGGTCGGTTGTTCGATACAAAGCAACCTAATATAATACAAATAATACACTACCTACCTATTTATTTTGATCAGCCAATATTTAATAATATTCACGACTAAATTAATATAATGTTAATATACAATATCATTCCTGTTGTTTTTTATTTTGCTAATAATTAAAATAATATATAATACAATCATCATAAACTAAAATCACAAAAAATAATCAAGTGTATTGTGTATATACGTATTTTAAGAGGATATCAGTGTGGACAATTTTAAGGAGTTATATATAGGCAATTTTTAGAACATTTTAAGAAAAATTTAAATTTAAAAATTGAAATAATTTTATATGCATTTTTAAAATGAATAATAATTAATCCTATTACTATATCATTTTTTATTGTGATTATTTTTTCATTGATAATATTAGTTTTGCATTTCTCATTTAGGTATAACAACTTACTAATATCTTAGAAACATGAAACAAAAAACAAAATTATTTAGTGCTCTACGGAGCCGGTTTTTGATGTGTGTGTTTAAACATGTTATGAATTGTTAGAAATTCAACATTTTTGATTTTTTTTAAAATAATTTTAGTTATCTCATAAATTTTTGTATTAAATCGCCTGTTGACAATTCTAATTTTTAATTTCTAAGTATTTTTAATTACCTACTTTATTGTTATTATATAATACCTTATTACCAATTTATTTTTAATTATATTTAATTTAAGTTGTTAATTTTAGATATCTCATTGATCTTTGTATTAAATTGCCTGTTGGGGCGTAAATAAATAAATAAATAATCATAACTCTTAAATAAATTAAAATATCATAAAAAGCTCCGTAAAGTGCTAGATAATGTTGTTGTCTATAATTTGTTTTTCGTTTCATATTTCTAAGATGTTTTTAAGTTGATAAGAATGAGAAATGCTAATATAAGTTTTTCATTGAAAATTGTTTGTGCTGATATTCTGTTAACAACTGTATTCATCGCGAACTACAAATCGCTATTAGTTTTTGGTTATCTTTATATAGGTATATAATTCCTCTGTACGTGTGTATGATACTGAATGGCTAGACCGATTTTGATGACATGTTTTGCTTGTGTTTGAGTGGGTCCCTGTATAGTGTAGATTCGCAATTAGACTCGGTAGGTGGCGCTGAAAATGATTTTTTGTATATTTTTTTAAAAGATTTTTTGCATAACATAACCCCAAAATATTTTTCTTTTTAAAATTCGTAATAACTAATAAGTGTTTTAACTCATTTTAACGTAAACACCACATTTATTGTTTTGCGTAGTATATTTTTTTATATTGCTTATTAGATAAACGGAGACAGCAAATGCGGGTACAACGTCATCTTAAAGGTTAGAGTTCCAATTCTATTATTAAGAAATTTGAATTCTTCTAGGTTATGTAATGGGACTGGGTTCTATGTCACTTCTTTTATAAATAATGTAATTGAAACTGAAATTTTTACTGGATGTGCTAAAGGAGAAAAAATATTATACATAAACGATTTTCCAGTTAAATTCAGAAGAGTTCAGTTTCCAATAAAAGTTAATTTTTCAATGACAATAAATAAAGCGCAAGGTCAGAAATCAGTCCAGTGTGTATTAGATTTGAATAATAACTGTTTCTTACATGGACAATATTGTATGTAGCATTTTCTGGAGTTGGAAGACCTGACCATTTATACGTCTAATATGTATGCACCACAAAAGAAAACTCTGAATGTTATACATAAAGAAATTTTGACTTAAATCATTTGGTAATACATTACTTCATAAGTTCTGTCTAGGTATAATAGAATTAATATATAAGGGCTTAATAATATGTTTATAGAATTATTTTTATAATAATATATGTATAGAATCATTTTTAATAATAATATATGTATAGAATCATTTTTAAATATCATAAATTAATTTAAATTACTTATATTACTTATAATACTTTTATTATAAATAATTACATTTTCGTTCAAAACTGCGTACGGGTGAAGCCGGGTAATTCAGCTAGTAATAACTATATAGGAGGTATCTATGAGTTTTATTAAAAGGACATCACCCACAAGGGTTGTCATTTTTATTATAATAAAAGTTATGTAATTTTATTTCATATACTGTTCATAAATTGATGTAGGTATTATAACTAAAATTATTTACCGATTTCATGTAATAAAATATCTATTACATAAATTACATTTTCAAAGCATTTCAGTAACCATTAATAAGTCAAATCCTTAGTTAAACTTATGTAAGACTTCGTGTGAAACTTACTTCAGTAGCGCTTTTAAAAATGGTAAACTAATTGAATATTTAGGTATTTATATAGTAAAAATTAGCTTTATTAAAGGGACCAAAGGAAAGTACCTATACAAGCAAATAACATTTTTTTATATTTTATGTTATACATATTATATTGTTGTAAATACATATAAAACAATTTTGCAATAATAAAATATATAATTGATCTACGTGATTTTTATGTTGTATTTGAGCAAATATTTGTATTAAATTAATACATTATAATGTGTATGATACCTAGACTCGTTTATACATACATACCATAATGCACTTGGACGACATTTTACAAAATACAATTTTATCTTTCGTTTGGATAGATATTGGACTACATATTATGTATTATGTATCAGACTACCACAAATATGATTAAAAATATATGTATGTTATATTATATTGTATAACAGATTTAAAATTTTTTCTAAATAAATGATAAGGTAGATAGGTAGGTAATCTCAAATTAATAAAATGTATAAGGTATGATATGATTACTTTTAAATTGTTTTTTTTTTTTAAATACATAATTCATACGTGTTTCTGAATTTTAGTTTCATAATTTGACAACTTGTCCTTAAATATTAGGAATAATTTTCTCTATTGCATTGAATTTTGTATAACTTTCTATTTGAAATTTTAATGTCTAACACATCAATAACTCGCGGTGAATAAAACTATAAAAGTACGCATTGTAATTTGAGTGTAATGATACTGGTTGTATTTGGATCATAGATATATTAGAAGGTTGATTGGCCATAAAATATAAGGAGAAAGACTGTCAAAATTTGTAAGATGTATGTTTCCAGCACATAATCCAAAAATTGCAGTGTTGTCCTCGGAAATATTGATATCAAGTTTTAGAAAATCGTCGATTATACTCATTTAGTGGTAAATAGATTTTTGTTTTCACTATTTTAATAAGATATCAAATACTATATGTTTTGGCTAATAAAGTGCTAATAAATATAATTAGCGATCTCTTTTACCAAAAAAAAAAATAGTATAAAAATATAGGCCAAAAGGAATAATTTGCAAGAAATTAAAGAATAGAATTATAATAAGTATTAAAAAAAATCAAAAAAAAAAAAACAAAAAAATGGGTTTATGGTAACTATATAGTGGACTGTATATTTTACGACGATAATAAATAATAATAGAAATTAATATAAATCACAATAAAAATAAATATACCTATGTGATATCTATTTAAGAAGGGACTGGGAAACGGCCGCGCGCGGGAACCCTTACAAATACATATGTGGTTTAT
>JAIPRL010010863.1:0-14605 GCA_025469235.1 Pemphigus obesinymphae
CCTCTATAATTTCCACAATCCTGTACATCTCCTTTACCCTTGAATATTGGTACTACACAACTCTTCCTCCAAGCTTCTGGAATTTTTCCTTCTACTAGTATCTTATTAAAGAACTTTTTCAGCCATTGTATACCTAAACTTCCTAATACTTACCATTTTTACTAGTTTTAAGTCACCTGTCCTATAGTTTAAGTATACCTACACACCCACACATATACACACTGTACACAGTCTCACATTTACATAGGCCCTAGTTTCCCTCGGCGACCCCGGTTAGGAACTCTAGGGTTCTATTCACGCACATACACACCGTGTGGCCGATCGTTCAAATAACGTGTTAGATAGTGCTTGAGAAGCAAAGATGTCCGGGGTGTGCGTGATATTATTTCATGCTCCCGGCCCAAATATGTGTGAAAGACCATCTTCTAGAAAACGAACGCCCAATTCCGCTGCAGACGAAATATTTTTAAAATACATAAATTAACATTATTATTTCTCGAAAAACTTCGGTCACCGACTCATTTCGGATCCTGATAAAAAACATAATATGAGGTGTATGAATTACACTAAAATGTAATTCGACTTATATGTGGTGTTTCACTCAAAAAACATACACTTACAAGGTGTCACACCCAAATGGGGTTAGAAATTCAAGGTTTAGCACTCAAAAAAGTTGTTTAACTTACAAATAATCTCACTAAAAAGGAGTTAAACTTACAAGGAGTTGCACCCGGTAGGTGTTGCATTTAAGCTAGTCAAATTATTAAATAATATTTTATTTATTATGCAATATTATATAATTATAATTTATTAATAATTCTATGTATAGTTGTAGAATAAAATTTAAATATTTATTTTTAAATTTGTAAATAATATTTTTAAGGGAAAATATAAGAAAGGCAGGAATCCATTATAGACCATACATTAGTTTTTGATATTCTTGAGAATAAAAAATATGAGTTATATGATATGAATGGTTAATTGATCCCTGGATTTTCAAACATTTGGAAAGAAATTTCAATTAGTCTTGAAGGAAGGTTAACACCTACAAGCTTACACTTGGCCGTATATCATAACCGCAATAGTTGGAATAATAAATTAAAAGAATAACTTGGTTTCAATGAAAAGAAAATTAAATCATCATCTGATGATTATGAAAGACCAATAAGTGAATCATTGTTATCGACAACTGAATCATCATCGTCGTGTAAGGATATAGAAAGAAAGTTATTTAAACTTTCTCTGGCATATGATAAGTTTAGACTTATACAATCAAATAAAGTTGCTTATAAAAAAAGAATTGAAAAAAGGAATTTTTTGACACCTCACGTTTGGACAGATATAATAAATGATGTATTTTTAGAAGTGCATAAACTTCTGTGTAATTGTATTTCTAAAGGGCTAAAGCCTATTTAAATTTAAATCAAAGCAAATATTACATAACATTTAACGCAAAATGTATAGATTGCGGTGCGAAACGGTTTCGTTGGAGTGATTCCAAACCTAGTGAGGGAAATCCATTAAACATTTCAGTTTTGACAATAGATATAAACGAACTTGTAAATGTAAGCATGTAACAAAAAGACCATTAAAAGGGGAAAAATGTAAAACTGTGAGAAAATCTTTAGAAACTGACTTTGCTTGAAATTGGACAAGAACAAATGTTATTGAAATGTAGTTTGGTCGTACCTCCCCTAAAAATCTATATACTACTAGATAAGTACTATCTAGTACTAGATAAATCAAAACAAGAGTCACAAGTCAAAAAACTTGGTATTGTGAACAAAATTCCAGTAATATCACTTATAGAATTTAAAAACAATTCAGTATACTCGGGTCTATACATAATATTAGCATCGATCCATTTTTTATCCACTGTTGGAGTAACTATCAAAATTTAATTTATAAAGAATAGTTCAGTAACAAAAACTACTGCAAGTTGTCTATTGATGCAACCAATGGTTTAGTATAAAAACTTAAACGTTCTTCATTAGGACTTTATTCGAGTCATATATTTTTATATGAATCTGTGCCAAGTAATAGTTTTGGACCTAGTATGACTGTGATACAAATATTATCAGGAAAACAAAACAATTTAACTATGTTTTTATGGCTGGGTGAATGGATGCAGTCTGCAGGTATTCGTGGAGTACCCAATGAAGTTGTCTGCGATTATTCTAAGGCGACATTTGAAGCAGTGACAAGAGCTTTTTGCAATGGTAGTAGTCTGGGTTGTTACAATGAAAATTGTTTTTTGACTTTAAATGGCCATAACGAACGATTGCCATATTGTTATATACGTATAGACGTTGCACATGTCATAAAGATATTTTGCCGTACTAAATGCTTATCTGGGATAAAAAAAATAAGATACTCAAAGAATTTTATGTAAGAACATTGTGAATTCTTTTATCATCCGAAAATATAATAGAATTTAGTGATCATTTAGTGTCATTGCTTACTGTAATATTGAGTAAGACAGATGGATGGATTGAAGGGAATAATAATTATAAAACATCATCAGAAATAAAGAGAAAATTTACTAAATATTTTTTTTTTTTTTTTTTTATTAAATTAAACAAATTAAATTGTTATATCTACTTCCTGTAAGCAGAGCTTGTGTTGGAAATAGAGAGTTACATATTACATATTAATACTACATATATATTATATACTACATATTAAAAACATATAACAAACATAATAGAGTAGAGAAAAGAGAAAAACATATTAAAATAAAATAAAAATGTCCAAAAATTAGATAAAATTACAATTAACAAATAAAGTACTTAAATATTAATAATTTGTATATTAAAAGATTTAATATTATTAGGTAAATTAAAGTAGATCTAGAAGCTAATTATAAAGATTTTTTTTATTGTTAATCGAATTATTAGTTCTAATATATTTTTATATATATACCTAAATAGTCAATGAATCTTTGGCAAATGTTTTTATATGTATAGTTTACTGCAATAGCATATGTTCGATTACGTTTCGGATATATATTATTACTACTTGGTAATTTTTTGATTAAAACATGATTGCAAATTTTTTATATAGTAAATTAACGGGAAGCATACCTAATTCCTTGTAATTTATTTTTGTAGATCCAACTAAATTATTTTTATCTAGACAGATACGTACGACTCTATTTTGCTGTATATTTAGAGGCTTAATAGCATTCCGCAAAAAATAATTTCGATTTCCTGAATCCTGATAAATATAAATTTTGTAACACTGTTTTTTAAATATTTGTGATAAGATCAATTTAATAAATTTTTCAGTATTACATTCTATGGAGCTGTCACATATAATTTTGGACATTATGTGTCGTATATACGACGAGGTAACAACAAATGTGAGCTCTATAACGACATTTAAAAAAAAAATTATCATGTTTACAAACCCTAAAGGAAAAAGAATAACACCTCATCTTATTGTTTATATTCAATTTTAAATTTCAATATATTATAAAGACAATTTTATCATAAAAAAAGTTTCCTATTTTATTGACCGAATAAATTAGGTAGGTACTCTTATTTAATAAGTTTTATAATAAAATATTGTACCCACTAAAGCATTATTATGTATGTATTCATTATAACATAATATATATGATATTACACAAATAATATATAGTATACAGAATTCAAGTATGCAATTTTAATATATACAATTTACATTTGAAATTTTAATGTTATCTTAATTTCATTAGTGTAAAAGAATTAATATTTCCGTTATTACAGTTAAAATTAGTAAAAACATAATAATATAATATTTAAAAGATCAAAAACCAAATAATGTTCATAAATCGTGGGTAGAAAAAATAAAAAATAAATTGCAAAATGTCTGTGAAGGTTTGAACTTTCTAAGAGGTGGGGGTCAACTTCACGGATATGTAATTTTGTGATTGAATCTCCAATGTTTGAGATGTGTTATAATTTGTTTAATATATTATATAGTCTATAATGTTTTTATCTCGTATTTATATAAAATTGTAATAAATAAAATTTTTTTTTATTTAACCTTTAACCGATACGTACAGTATGTGATATCATGGGGTCTTTGATGTGATTTTCTATAAATAAACATTTTTTTATTTTTGAAACTATTTTAAATTTATTAATTAATATAAAATGTATAAAATAACCTTTAACTGAAATAAAAATAATATTTTTAGTCTTGCTTTGACTAGTTTTATGAAAAACAACAAAAAATGTATATAAAAAAAATGAAATTTTATATTTAATATATCTCCGTTTCTATTAATATTTCTAAGCAAATTATGCAGAAAACTTGAATTTATTTAATTTAAGTATCGTGAAAAAGAAAATTGGAAAAAAAAAAAATAAAGATTTAATTTATTCTTCATGGTTTACATATTATAATATCGTAGGGCAATGTGAGGGACCCCTTGCTATGACATATGTTATATAACATAACACTATCATAATATGAAAAACGTTTAATAGGTATACCATAGAGAAACACATGGAAATTAGAATCTAATTGATAACTTATATCAATGTTATAATTTTACCGGGTTAAAATTATTTTCAATCTTTTATAAATTTTGGGGGTTTTTTTTTTGTAGCAATTTTAGATTTTAATCAATTTAGATTATAAAAGTAGTAATTTTATGTTTTATACTTGAAAATTTGATACAAGGTTAAACATACGTTTATTGAATAACAGTTAAAATTTTCAAATTATATAGTCAAAATTTATTTTGGTAGCCTTTTGAAAACAATATTTTTTTGTAAACATTTATTATATATCCATATAGGCCTAAACATGAAAATATTTAATTTTAAAATCTGATAATTTAATATTTAAGGAGCTTGGACGCGGTCTATTTCTATGGTATTGAATATAGGTAAATATAATTTACATTTCATTATTAGTTTGCGTATTAATGTACCTTGATGTACCTAAAAATAGATTTTCAAAATTAAATCGGTATATGCCATTTGATGTAATTTGGGAATTCGCATACAGTGTTTTTAAAAAAAAAATACTAATATTAACAGTTATTGATATTGAAATTGTACGTATGCGTAGATAAACTAACACCCAACTTGACGTGCCTACTGTAATATAATCGCCCATGATCAGTTTCGAGTAATATTTGACATAAATACATTTCTTTTTTTTTTTAAATTAAATATTTTATATGCCATAGAATATAAAATATACCTATGTTATAATGTTTTATTCTGCGATATAATTTTACCTATTACCCCATTAATATGCATTAATATATTATTAATATTATATATTGAATCAATGAATATTACTTATATATTAATTTACACTATACTAGGCTGGTTAATAATAGACAATTATTGATAATCAATGATAATCAATTACCGACTAACATTACGGTTGCGAGTTTAGGTGAATTGGTCCCTCTGTAAAGCCTTTTTTTATAAAAAAATCTATGAAATTTTCATCAAAATAAAAAGGCTTACAGAAGCCAGCGGTGCAAAAAAAGATTGTACAAGCGCCGCAGTAACGTTTGTATAATTTAAGTGTGTGTATTGGTTTAAGTAAACATATTATAATTAATAATAATAAATGGCCCACTGCACATTACAAATTGGCAGTGAACGTTACAATTAATCCACTTAAACATGACATTTTTTCTGATTGTAATTTCAAGTTCGTACATTTCGAAGTTTTTGAAAAGTATCGATGAGTGAATGACTGAATGGTATTTGAATTTTATATATTGTATAGATTATAAAATATTATACACTTTGTACGTATATTAATTTTATGTGTCCCGTCTTGAACCTAGCATGTCCTATCTTACCCTGTCATAGGAAAATCGGACCAAAATAACGCTTTTAAAAAAATTAAATATTTTAATTTTTAATAAAATAAATATAATAATATAATATTAATTATTATAATAAAATAATAGTTTATATTTGGGTGTCAATGGTGTGCATTTTACCGATAAATTTATCATTAATAGGAGTATTGTATAATAAGAATATTGGTGTATGTGCGATTCGTGAGATTATTTTTGTCCATAAACTTCTCGAAACAATTCTTTTCTACACGACTGAAAAAAAGGATAGGTTGAAAGTAGCTGGAAATCCGAAGGCTGCCATGCTACCGTACTGCACAATACTTATTAGCTGTAAATAATAATTATTAGGTCAACTACTTAAATACAACATTTTTTAAAATCCTTTCTTATTGCACAGTTAAAGTATTAGAGGAACCAATATTTCAAAATTCAAATTCGTACGTTGTGTAGTTTTTGAGATACAGCGATGATTGAATGAGTGTTATTTGGCTTTTATATATATATATAAAGATATAATGTATGCTTATTTATTATTGTATGCATTTTTATATAAATGTATGAACCATTCTTTGTAAAAAGTTTTAGTCTGTGATTTATGATAATATCCTTTTTTAGGTTTCTAATTCCAAATTAAAATGTTTAATATTATTTGTTAGGTACAACGAGTGATGACCAATATAATAAAAATAAAATGAGAATGCCCACCGGGTTTGTATCAGGCACTTTTCTGTTCTACCCACAGTAACAAAATGCTCAACACGATAACCGCTTCGGTCGTCTCTCGTTTTTCAGTCCTGACAATTTTTATTTCTACACAAACACTCATTATGTTCTTTGATATGGAATATACAAGCGATCTTGAGTGTACAAATTCAATATTAAATAAAATCGCATGCACTTAAATAATTCTATGCGAATGTTTTCAGGTGAAAACATAAAAAGATACAAGTTAGCAGTTAAAGATGTCTAAATAAATTCTCAATTTATACTTTCGAATTTTCTAAATGCGTCTATATAGTAATTAAACAATAAAGATGGATTATCGAGTAAAAACCAAATTATTTTTAACTGCAATCAGTCAAAATTTTATTGAGAAGAGTATACGGGGTATGTATTTATTTACAAGCTACAATAAACACGGTAAATGTTAACCTGTGGAGGGGGATAAGAATACCTCCACGGTTTCCTCATGCCTGTTGTAGAAGTCAACTAATTGAGGTTACGTCAGGTCGACAGTCAGCATACAACTTGTCAAAAAGTATGAGGAGTATTAATAAGAATATAGGCGTGTTTTCCCATCTCAGATGTTCGCGGGGAAAACAAAATTGCGTACTTGGATGTGGAGATAACCTAAGGGACCAAGTAACCAGTACCAGCCTGAAAGCGGCTGGGGTAGCCGTTCCATCAGTTATATGTGCGGGTCTACCCAACGGCCGTGATGTCGATGGTGTAGGGAAAGCGTCAAGGTGTTTTGGATTAGATTCTCACTTTAGTACGCCGGATAGGTTCAAAGTGAGAGTAGGTACGTGGAATGTAGGAACATTGACAGCTAGGAGTAGGGAGTTAGCAGAAGTTTTGAAGAGGAGGAATGTGAATATTTGTGCAAGAAATAAAGTGGAAAGGGGAAAAAGCAAGAGAAATTGGTGAGGGGTATAAAATCATATATTCAGGAAGGACTAGTACAAGGAATAGGGTAGGAGTGATATTAGATGAAGAAATGAAAGGAAAAGTGGTAGAGGTGATTAGAAAAAGTGATAGGGTTATTTTAATGAGAGTTATATAAAAGGATAAGGTATTAAATATAATAAGTGCGTATGCTCCTAATGTGGGTTGTGAAGAAAGTCAGAAAGAGGAGTTCTGGCAAGAGATGGGTAAAGTAATGCAAGGAGTACAAGGAAATGGGAATATTGTAATTTCTTGGGGATATGAATGGACATGTAGGCTGTATAGAATAGATTATGATAAAGTGCATGAAGGGTATGGGTATGGAGAAAGAAATGAGGCTGGTAAAAAATACTTAACTTTGCATCATCATGTGAATTAGCAATTGTGAACACTTATTTAAGGAAGAGTGAAGAGCATTATATAATTTATAAAAGTGGATAACACAAATCACAAATTGATTATTTTATGTGGAAAAGAGGGGGTTTGAAACAGTCTAAGGACTGTAAGGTGGTCCCTGGGGAAGGTGTGACATTACAATATAGGTTAATGGTTATGGATATTTGGTGTAGGAACAAAAGGGTGTACAAAAAGAAAAATATAGTTAAGGAACCGAAAATTAAGTGGTGGAAACTAACGGGTGAAAATGAAAATGTATTAGAATATATAAGAAAGCTAATTGTGACAGGGATATGGAAAATGGAAGGGAATATATAATGGAAGAATAAAACGAAATATGGGAAAAGGTAGCAGAGGGTGTTAAGAAAGTTGCTAAGGAAGTCGTGGGCGTCAGTAAATGTAATATACTACAGCATAAGCAAACGTGGTGGTGGGCAGAAGAAGTACAGGAGATAATATCAAAGAAAAAAAATACAGTTTAAGAAATGGGTGAAAAACAGAGAGAGGGAGGATTGGGTAGAGTATAAAAGTTTATCTAAAGCAGCAAAAAATGCAGTGAGTAAAGCTAAATTAGAGAAATATGATGAGTTGTACGAGTGGTTAGGAACTAAAAAGGGCAAAAGAAGTGTACAAGCTGTCTAAAGAAAGAGAAAAACAATCCAGGGACTTTAGAAATGTTTGGTGTATAAAAGATGAGGATAGGAGAGTGTTAACAGAGGAAAAGGAAGTGATAAAGAGATGGAAAGACTATTTTGAGGGGTTATTAAATGAGGAATTTCCGAGAGAGGCATTGGATTTAGTAGAGTGGAATTTGGGTATGGTGGATTTAATAAGGGAAGAGGAAGTGTAGAATGCTGTGAGAAAAATGAAAAATAAGAAAGCGGTGGGACCCGATGGAGTACCAGTAGAAGTATGGAAAGTATTAGGAAGTTTAGGTATACAATGGCTGACAAAGTTCTTTAATAAGGTACTAGTAAAAGGAAAAATTCCAGAAGCTTAGAGGAAGAATTGTGTAGTACCAATATTTAAGGGTAAAGGAGATGTACAGGTTTGTAGAAATTATAGAGGGATAAAACTTATGTGTTATAGTATGAAGATTTGGGAAAAGATAATAGATCAAAGGGTAAAAAATGAGACAGGTGTTACTAGAAATTAGTTTGGGTTTATGCCTGGGAGGTCAACAATGGAGTCAATATTTTGTGTGAGACAGATTGTAGAGAAGTACAGAGAAGGGAAAAAGAAATTGTGTATGGTATTTATTGATCTAGAGAAGGTTTATGATAGGGTTCCTAGGGAGATCGTACAGTGGGCATTAATGAAGAAAGGATTACCAAAGGTGTATGTGAACATAATTAAAGATATGTATGAAAGAGCGATTACAAGAGTGTGGAGAAACTGAGGATTTTAGTGTCAGAGTGGGGGTACATCAGGGTTCAGCTTTGAGTCTTAACTTATTTTCCCTGGGAATGGATGAGATGGGATGACGAGTGATATTAGGAAGGTGGGAGTAAGTGAAGAAGATGCGGGAGATAGAATTAAGTGGAAGTGTAGGACCAGGGTGGCCGACCCCAAATAGTTAGAAGGGAAAGAGAAGGAAAAGAAGAAGAATCAACACTGTAAATATTCAACGCAAGTTATTACTGCTAAATCACATTATTGAAAATTTTTTAAATTTTTTGTGCAGTTTTGTTAACGTAGGATAAAAAATATTTTTGTGTTAATGATTAAAAATAAATAATAAATAATTTTGGTTCAATTCACCGTGTAAAATCTGAAGAAAACATAATGAATGCAATCCAATTGAGTTGTACCCACACATACTAAAAAATAATATTTATGGTAGGTGAGTTCTGTGTGGAAGAACATCGACAGAAGCAAATGGGAAGTTAATATATTAAATTACACCAAAGTCACATAAAAAAATAATCTCGAAGAAAAAATAAATATTATCACCATTGTGATAATATAAACTACGCAAGTAAAAACATTTCACTGGTTCGTTAATTCATCAATTACAAAGTAAATGGAAACATAAAACGAATAACGTAAAAAGGCTGATTAGGGTTCGGGTTAGGGTTAGGTCAAGCGTTTTTTTCGTTCTAATTTTTAAAAATTTTTTAATGTCACGATTTTCAATCATAGAGTTTAGGCTTTCAAATTAAATTAACATATTGATAAAATTATAAAATCGAGCATAGTAAATATTCTCATATTTTATGTTGTGTATACATTTTGACTCTGCGAATATAAATAGAAATGCTGTATTTTAGAGGGTTAACGAGATTTTTAACAAATATTAGTAAAACACAACAATAAAAAATGGTATAGACACATAAATATTTTCAAATTACTTTTAAAATATAATTAAATATTTTTAAGTTATTGAATTTTTTATAAATCTCTGTACAGAACTCTATTAAAGTCGTTGAAACATCCTATTAATGCACAAACAAATAGACTAAATTAGGTTTTAAAATTGAGTTTTAGGTTTCAAGGTTTTGAGTATTTTTGCAACATTTTACATAAAAAGTATGGTATCTATGAAACGATGAATGCGCAAACGTTGAGTAAAAATATATAAACAAAACAAATTAATGGTCTAATAATTAATGTTAAAAAACTGTATTTTCCGAGCAATTACCATAATAATAATAATGTCTTTATTTTCGCAATAGTAATCATACACCATATATAAAATATAAAGTTAATTTGCAAAACCCAACCAAAATGCATAGCTTGTAATCGGTTGGGTTTAGTTACAGAACAAAAAAAAAAAAAACAATAAAAAGAAATATATATAAAATTTATACTATTTTAAATAAACAATTAATATGCTTTTTAAATTTCATATAACTAGTAAAATTCTCCATTTGTACATCATATTTATGCAATAAAGAAATTTCGTATAGAATCGAACTTTTTGAGCCATAAACTGTATAACAAAAAGAAAAACATAAGTTACTTTTTTGTTTTGATCTTGTAGGTACTACTATTATTATTTGACTATATACATATATATGTAATGTCTGTTTTGTGTTTAACTTAACTCAAGTTGTGCCGTTGTGTACGTGCTCGTCGTAATTTTCGCACACATTCGTGTATTTAAATCATTTTAAACGGTACTAAAATCTTGTAATAATATTATTATAACAATAACACTCTTTAAAAATGGAAGAACAATTGACTTCAATAATTAAAACAATTAATGATTTAAAATATACCCAGAACAAATTGATTACTTCTATTAATGATCAAGGTAAAACTTTAAAAAGTTTTACTAAACGTTTTGATGATTTAACTTCACAAATAAATAGTTTATCGGCCGAAAACACAGCTTTAAATACCAAAGTTTCAAATCTCAAAAGTAAAATTATAGAAATTGAAAAGAATTTTATCTCAAACTCTCAAATATCTGAAATTGACTTAATTAATGAATTAGTCGAAAGAAAATCAAGAGCTAAAAATATAATCTTATTTAATTTACCAGAAAATTCAAATAGCACTCATAACCAAACATCCGATGAAAACCGCATTAAATTAATTTTTACCGAAATGGGTATTAATTCTAATCCCATCAAATTCTTTCGTCTTGGCAAACCTTCAACTCGACATCGTCCAATTAAAACAACTCTTTTGGATACTATAAGTGTCTTTAAAGTATTACGTGCACAATCAAAACTACGTTTATCTACCGACTTCAAAGACTTGCGTTTTTCGTCCGATCGAACAATTAAACAACGAGAAATCATGTCCTCACTTCGGAAACAACTGGAATCACGGCGCAATAACGGTGAAACTAATATTATAATCAAATACATAAAAGGAAATCCTGTAATTGTCAGTTCAAAAAACTAATAAAAAACGATATTTTTAATATTTCAATCTATTACCAAAATGTTCGTGGGTTAAACACTAAAATGAAAATATTAAATTCTCGCATTCCTTTTTCTAATTTCAATGTATATGATTTCACTGAAACTTGGTTATCCGATAATATCAATAGTTCAGAATTAGGTTTTAATAACTACCATGTTTTCCGATGTGATAGAAATATCAACAATAGCACTCTTCCCAGAGGCGGTGGAGTGCTTATCGCTGTTGACGATAAATTATTATCTCGTAGCATTAATATACCCTGTACCTCTCTGGAAATTGTTGTCGTATTAATTAAATTAAATCGGAAAAATATAATTATTAGCAGTGTGTATATTCCTAACCGCGCGTCTTTAGAAATATATTCAGAATATTTTAATGTGATTAGCAATATAAATTATGATTTTCCTAACTCAGATCTCATTTTAGTAGGTGATTTTAATATTCCATCAGCCATATCTTCAAATACATACAAAAATTTTTTCCACAACATTTCTATCTTAAATATGACTCAATTTAATAACATTTATAATTCAAAAAATAATATTCTTGATTACGTAATCTCAAACAATAATTCTATAATTGTAACTTCAAGTAATTACCCTGTTGTAAATGTTGATTTATACCACCCACCTTTAGAGATAAGCTGTAATTTTGTATATAATAATATAAATAATCTTCGTTATAATGAAATTGTTTACGATTGGAATAAAGCGAATTATCAACTGATTAACTTAGAGTTAGGTCAGTATAATTAGTTTGATTTATTTAAAAATAATGATATTGATTCAAACATTAAAATGTTTTATTCTATTATCGATTCTACAGTCAAAAATCATGTTCCCACTTATAAAAAATACAGTTCATCCTTCCCTACTTGGTTTAGTAAAGAACTTAGATTATTAATTAATACCAAAAAAAAGCTCACCTTCATTTTAAACAATCTAATTTATATACTGATTACTTACAATTCTCAAATATAAGAAATCAATGCAAAACTATAAGAAAAAGGGATTATAATAACTATTTATTAAATGTACAAAATTCAATTACACATAATCCGAAATATTTCTGGAAATAACTTAACAATAAAAAACCTAATCATTTGCTGCCGAATATTATGAGTTATAATAATGAAGAAGCTGAAGACGGACAATCCGTTGTAGATATTTTTGGTAAATATTTTTCTAGTGTTTATACGCAACCAATACCTATTTCGTCTTTGAAACCTAACTATATAAATACACTAAATTCAATTTGTACTTGTGAAATATCAGTCATGGACGTATTTAATGAACTTGATAATATAAATTTAAAATTGTGTTGCGGCCCGGACAATCTATCTTCTAAATATTTATTTGAATGTCAATTTATTTTATTATGTACAATACACCTCTTATTCAATCAATCCATGAAGTCTGGGACTTTTCCGAAGTATTGGAAAACTGTTTTTGTTTCTCTGATTTATAAAAAGGGCAATCGATCATCTGTTTTAAATTATCGTCCAATTTCAAAAATTTCAATTATTTCAAAAATATTTACAAAAATAATTAACTATATCCTATTCTTAACGGCACCATAATAAACGAACAACATGGCTTCCGTCCTGGACGTTCAACAATCATTAATTAGCTATATTTAAACAAGATATAATAGAATCATTTTCTCTAAAATCACAAACAGATGTTATCTACACAGACTTCAATAAAGCTTTTGATAAAATTGATCATAATTTATTGATTCTAATATTAAAAGAAATATATAACATACATGACCCTCTCCTTTCATGGTTTTCGTCTTACTTATCAAATAGACAACAATTTATAAAATATAATAACTTTATTTCTAAACCAATCATAGTATCCTCTGGTGTACCTCAAGGAGATCATGTTTCTCCGCTGCTGTTTTTATAATTCATCAATGACATATCTTCAATATTAAAACACTCAAAAATATTATTGATAGCGGACGATGCCAAAATTTATAAAACTGTTAATTCAATTAACGACGCTTTAGAACTACAATCAGATTTAAACAGCCTTGGAAATTGGTGTATTGATAATGGTATGGGGCTGAACCTCAATAAATGCTCTGTAATCACTTTTTCGTAAAAAAATTAATTTAACTTTTAATTACAACTTATTTCAAAACACAATCCAACGTATGTCTTTGGTTAATGATTTAGGTATTAATTTTGATACTAAATTAAAATTTAAAAAGCATATCAATAAAATAAAAAATAAAGCGACTTCAAAATTAGGTTTTCTTAAGCGCAGTTGTTCTGATTTTAATAACCCACTAGCCTTAAAAATTGTTTATTTCTCATTAATTCGTTCTCAGATGGAATATGCCGCCCTAATATGGTCACCCAATTCTATTGTAAATATTTATAGCCTAGAATCCATACAAAATAATTTCTTACGATTTTTATCATATAAATGCAGAGTAGGAAGGCAGTCCCATACAAGTTATGACGGTATCTTAGGATTTTTTAGTATGTCATCCTTAAAAAATAGAAGAAACAATCTAATTTTGAATTTTTTATTTAAATTAATTAATAATCAGATTGATTGTAACTATTTATTAAGAAAACTAAATTTTAAGCTTAATAGTAACAACACTAGAAATAATAATTTGTTTTTTCTACAAAACACTCATTCAGATTATTCATTTCATTCTCCTGCTAATATGTTAATGTCAGTTGGTAATTCTGCTAATATAGATTTTTTTTTTGTAATATTAATGATATCAAAAACTTATTTAAATAAACTTAATTTTGTAACATTATCATTTTGTGAATTTTTCATTATTACTTATAGTTATTGTCATAATATTTTTATAATTAATTTA
>JAIPRL010010864.1:0-14605 GCA_025469235.1 Pemphigus obesinymphae
TATGGGTGCATAAGTAATCACGGGCGATTGTCTTCATTAAGACTTAATTACGCAATCATAATTAATATACTTTATAAATATAAACTGTACCGTTTGTTTACTGGACACCGGTGGTGACCTTCAATCGTGCGCGTAAAATATTCGCGACGGGAAGGCATTGGTGTTTTCGTCAACGCTGGTCGCGTGACGGGGTGGACGGTTGATTATGATCGGTCGTAATTACCTATATATACGTTCATTTACGTGTAGGTAATAACGGACCGTGTCAGCATAATCACAAAGACACTTGACACAAAAAAAAAAAGGAACATAAACAATTTACCAGTAAAGGTAAATATTAAGTATCGAACTCAAACAGAAACGATACTTACAAAAAAAAACAAAAGAAAAGAAAGAAACAAAAGTTTAAACGAGAGTGATACTAGTGTATATTGTTCGATTGATCGGTGCAAGAAAAGAGAGAAAAAAAATTAAAGTCTCGCGGCCGACCTGGTCACCCGGGACCGGCACCCCGTCGTCACGCCTGCGCGTAGCGGTGCGTGATCCGTGATCTGCCGGTTATGAATTGCAGCGGCGCGGCGGTGGACGTCGACGGCGTTTGTACCGCCGATCGGCCATGGGCCGCGTCAAATAACATGAACGATAGACTCGTCTTGAACGTCGTAAGAATATGTAACAGTAGGGAAAAGATTGTATAAAATTGATTTTTGTGTTTTTCTCTTGTGTCCTGTTCCGTCGAATAAGGATAGTGGAATAGGAGACAATTCGTATATGAAATATTCTTTTAGCTCTTAATCCGTCTTCACTTTTAACATTATTCTTTGGAAAAGTAACAACGGATCTATTGGAATAACATCACCTCTGATTTGGATTGTTAATCTGTTGGCACTTTCCAAAGTTATGACTCGATTATTTCGTTTCAATTTGACGTCATTAAAATGTTCACCAATTATATCTTTCACTATTTGTTGACTCACTTCTTGCGCATTGTAACAATTAACTTTCTCATTACCAACAACCCCTGTGGAAATTGAAATTAACTGTTTCAACTCTGGAAAAGGGTTATGTACTTTTAACCAGCCTAAAAGTTTTTCAGTATGTTCTGTATCAATTTTAATTCTGGAATAACGTTGATCGACGTGTTGCTCAGAAGTAAAATGAAATGTATTGGCAAGTTTTTCTACTTGGTCATTAATTGCACTTGCAATTGGGGTGCCAAGAAGCCAACGAATGAGAACACTACTTTGAAAACCTCGACCACTAGTCAAGCCACCAGATGTTTTCATGGAACGCATTAAAGTTTGTTCTTGGGTCATATCTGACCATGTGCCACACCAAAACTTACTTGACCGTTTAATCGTAATATTTTACGATTAAACGGTCGTTTAAACCTTCATCGCAAAACTTCTTAAACTCTCCAGGCTTCATATTTTTTTCAATCCGTACATATCTTGAAGATATAAATGAGCAGACTTTGCATATTGAAAATGTCCAGATGAATGAAAAAGAGGTATCATTTTTTCAATACATTCTAAATGAGCATACCAATTACCTGAACGCTCTGCATAAATAAATCGACGTAGAAGATGAATAAGGAAAAAATATTGAACCCAAAGCGTAGCAGTTTTCCCTCTTGAATTAATATTTTTAATATGACACTCAACTATACTCATAACATCCTGCAGTATTTCTTCATTTTTAATTTATTCCAAAATTGTATTTGTACAATTTTTACTCAAAATATAGTCTTTCAAAGTAGTTTTTTTTGTTTCTGGCAAGTCCAGTTCATCTAAAATAATTTTTCCTAAGCAAAGTTGAGTGAGAAAATGTGCACGTACTGCTCTCGAGTACGCATGGCCAGTCATCATTTTTTCAATTGAGTTAGCTGCATAAATTGTATTCCATAACTCCTTTAGTCCACTTCCCGCCATAATATAACCAATTGTGCCCATAAATGACATCAAGAGATGAAAACCACCAAGACGCACCACTACTTATGGTTCAATCATGTTAGTTGATTCAATGATTTTTCGAGCTTTTGAGTACAACGTTTGATCAAAAGTTACAAAACAACATTTTTGATGTATTTTTTTACATTTTTTAACAGCGAAGTTTATAACTGAATTAATACAGTCAGGAGAAGAAGGTGGCAAATTATGAAATGGCAAAAAAATTATTTGAGTTTTTTGGTAGTCTTGGGAATCTGTGATTCTTTCCATAAATTCATTCCAACCCGGACATTTTTGAACACCAAACCACTGTGCATACATCCAGGGCAGTTCGTTAGTCGACAATAATGATGTATTATGAACCGTGGGCGTTATCTTACTTAAATCCTGAATTTCAATTTTATCGTCAGCATTGGTTGATTTTTCATAGGTAACGATTGGAATGGACTCAATAATACTAATTGTCTCTGCTGTAACCGCCTTTTTCACTTTTTCAATACGTTTATTCCAAAGTACTGCATTTGTTGGTACAACACATTGAATACCACCCATTGTGTGAAATGTATTGTAACCATCAAGTGTAGAAATATTGAAATCGGCATTGTCGAATACAAATTGTGAAAAACTATTTGGAGCAACTTCAGGCTGTGGATATAGCAACGAAGACGTCTCAAATACATAAACGTCATTATAAGAAGAACAAAACCCGAAATTTGAAAATATATCTATTGCAAGTTTTGTACCAAAATGTCTATGTAAATATAGACCTAGACCCAACAAAATAGGTGAAATAAATGAACGAGGACGGCAAAAACTTATGATACTGTGAGCTAATGGTAAATACTTATTTTCACATTTCTTTTGATTGGATTTTTTTTTTGTACCACAAACTGTAGATAAAAATAAAGTTAAACTTTTTGGTACATTATTTTCAGCATTGTCCATAAATTTATTTGGTGAAGGATAAGAATTAAGGTTGTAAACTGTTGATCTAATATCTTCTCTTATGATAGAAGCTGCCATTTCTACTATTTTTAACCGTTCTTCGTCCTTATTATTTTTTTTTTGAAGTATACCATGTATCAGTCAAAATTTTAAATGAAGTATCCTTAAAACAAACAATTACTCTTTTTCCTTGACTTGTTGTAATAATTATATCGTCTCCATACTTCTCAAATAATTTATTTCTGAAAGCTTTCTCGTCACATGTACCATTCATTTTTTCATATAAAAATTTTAATGTAAATTGACACTCGTTTTCACCTTCGATTTAATCGCATACATCGTTAAACGCCTTAAATGTATCTTCGTTTTGCGGACGTCCCCTCTTTTTTTTTTCTTCGGATGATAAATTTTTACAGAATTTTCTTTCGCAAGATTTATGATAAATTGCATCTTCGGCAACTAAACATATAATACTATCTAAACGTTTCAAAACTATTTTTCCCCATTCATCATTCCTCATTTTCGCCACATATTCGACTGATTGTTTAAAATGAAGGGTACAAACTTTATAGATTAAATCACGGCGTTCCTTACTTTTTTTCAACTCATTCTCTATCCAGCATTTTTTATCGCAAAATAAACAATTTTCGTTAAAATTAAATACGTAAGAGAAACGTAATTTACCCTTGACTGGTGATATCATCTTCATTTCATTTTGTTCATTGACGTCTTTCTTAATGGTTTCTGGCCTTGTATAGTTTTTACGGCAATCAGGGTGCGCTTGAACATTTTTTAAATTCACTAACGTTTTCCATTTACCGTCTAACCGTTGTTTACTTGAATTTATGAGTGTCGCGATACCTTTAACTTTCACCAAAACACTTTTGACTAAATCTTTATCGCAAATAAAACAAGAATTCGCCATTTTTACGATAAAATATGATAAAGACAATTTAAATAAAAAATGAGACGTCAATTATTACACGCACACACGTTTTAAAATGTATACACGGCAAATGTAGACACTGAACTGTGTGTATACGCGCGACGCCACGCAGGACGCGTCGAAAGAACCAGTCGGGATCCTTTCCCAAACACACCTTACACACATACTATCTGTGCACATACGCACACGCACACATACCTAAACAAGCGTTTTCAAAGAAACCTATTGTAGTATACTGCTACAGCTGCAGCTGCTATTTCCAAGGCAATTTAACGAAACGTACACCGTACCTACAGGCAACTTCACATTGGTTATTACATTTTATAACAAAACAAAAATATATATTCATATGATATGTTATAACAGTACTGACTAAATATTACACTTTTTAAGGTATAAGTAAATTTTGAATAATAAGCATCAGATATATTAACACAATTTAAAAACATTCGATTAAAAACAATAAGTTCTTATTATAAACTGTACGGATATAACGCCGCCGGAGATAACAACAACCATACAGCTTGTGGAAATGAACATAAAAAAAAATAAAAAATGGTATCTTATGTAAAATAAAATGGCTAAAATTTTTTTCAAAAGCCATTTTGGTGTAAAACTAAAAATTTTGCCAAAAAAAAAAATTTTTAACTTATTTTTTTAAATTTTTATTTAAAGCAATCACGTGAATATTTAAGTAATAAAAATAGCATATTCTTATAGCAAATTTACCGTTCTTTAATTTTGTATCACATTTTTTGCCGTGAGACCAACGATTAATGAGTTATAAGAAAAATAGTGTAAGGGTAGATTTCACACTCTTGGGGGATGGAGTGATACGCACAGGGGGTAGGCGTCAGGACTTTTAGTATGTTCATTGGGAAGGTATATTTTACGTGTGTACAAAAATTCAGTTGGGGGCGAATTTTTTCCGAACGTTTTCCTAATTTGACTGGACTAACATGGCGAATAAAAAATATTTTTAGCCATCCCTAATGTTTTGGTTATACCAAGATGTGTTTCATGTAATTTTTTAATTATATAATGTCGTAATGGTTTAGAGACTACTAAATACATGCAATAATAGATTAAGTTATTCTCAATGAGTAATTCATCTTTAGTTTTAATTAAATATTTAATTTCACCCTCAAAATGTCTTGTGTTTTTTGGCCAACTGTTTTGTATAAATTGTGTTATTTTGTTTTGTACTTCACAATTTCTTGTTGCACTAAGAAACTCTCTTTCTTTTTCACTAGTAAGCTCAACTAATATTTGATTAATTGTACATATATATTGTTACATTCTCTGGTTGTTATTATTTTTTGAAGTATATACAAAGTATATATTATTTAAATTTTATTTTAACAAAAACCATTGTCAATTCACAGAGTATATGAGAAGAGGGAGAAAAACCTATTATAAAAATAATTTTAAAAGTAACACACACACACTTGTGTGTTATCACAATATTTTATAAAAGGAAACATAATAACATATCAGTGTCACCACTTAAACACATTATTACACCTTCCCCTATTAAGTTCATAGTACATAATAAATATTAATGATTTATAAATTATAAAATATAATAATTATGAAATATAAAAGAATAATTAACATAAAATACAGAATAATACATTTTCAATACATAATATAATATTGTTAATACAATTTCAATATTAATTTTTACAAGTTAAAGTTTACAAGTTTATTTATTTATTTTTTTAAATATATATTATGATGTGGATATTCGCTTATAAATCTAACCTATTCGGTTTAACGACCAATCTAAAAATTTTTGATCTCATCTATTTTCCTCTAATATCCTCTGTTATCTTATTATAATGTTCCTCCCTACTATTAATAATTTTAGGATTAACAATTTCTTGTTGTACTAACAAAATCTTTTTCTTTTTCACTAGTAAACTCAAATTCTATTTCATTAACTGTATGCACTATATCCCCTAAATCAGTATCTTGTGAATTTTTTGTGATTACTTAGTTCCTACTTAAATAGTCAGTCACATACATATATATTCCTCGCAAATACTGTACTGATATATCATATATCATTAATTTAATTAGTAAACTTTTTAATCTAATTTTTGGAATTTTATGCATTTCTTTACTCATTATTGGTACTGAAGGCTTATGATCTGCAAAAATATTTACATATCTTTGTCCATATATTAAATAATGAAATTTATTACATGCGAAGGTAATAGCGAGTATTTCTTTTTCTATCTGAGCATACCTAATTTCTGTTTCTGAAAGGCTTCTAGAAGCAAAATGTATCAGTTTTAGATTCTGAGCGTAGCGAGGGAGCTAGTGGTCTTACAATGATCGGTTTTAAGGTCTGAAAATTTTATACAGCGTTAAATATACGTTACGCTAATTAAATTCAAAAAATCTCGAAAATCCGTAGTCACAATTTTTTTTTATAGTCATATTAATTTTTTCGACAAAATTATCAATTTTGATGTATTTAAGTCCAAATAGTTGGTAAAATGAGATTTTAAGACCTGAAAAAAATCAATATAACGTTAGTCGTGCATTAATTCAACTAAATTTACATAATATTTTGTTCGTTTTCAATATTATATGTCATAAATTGAACATTCAATAAAATATACTGTATAATATTATGTAGTGATAACTGTACCTACATGAAACTGAGCTATTATAAATATATCATATTACATTTTAAAATATGCATAAGGTCACACTGAATCATATTTATTTCTACATTTGATCTTCAATGTAATGTTAAACATCGGTAGGTTCTGAGTAGGTATATAATTAATATTAAGAGTCATGTATACTACACCGAAGCTACGCTCAGAATCGTTTTATTGAATGCAATGATTTATCATTGCTTTTCAATGCAATACATCCACCAAGAGTATAATGCCTAGTTGTGAAGTGCATCCACCCATACTGACACCCGACGAGCGAAGTGTTTCCACCCCCTACTGACCGGCATTTTTTATTTTGAAATAGACAGACACCTAGTGTTCCTTGTGAAGCGTCACACTGAATTTCTAATACCCCTGCGCTACTATCAAAACTTTTTAGTGAAGGTACAATACTTAAAATATCTTTTAATTTTTTTTTACATATCTGACAATGAATATTCCAAGACCAAATAATATTCTTTTTTAGTAATTCCTTCAATGGTGTTGTTATTTCAGACATGTTTTGTATAAATTCTCTGAGATAATTTACCATACCTAAAAATGATTGAAGCTATTTTTTATTTGTAGATTCTTTTAAGTTTCGTATAGTTTTAATTTTATCAGGATCCAGTCGCAAGCCTGCTTCATATAAACCCTAAAAACTTAACTTCTGTAACCATAAATTACTATTTTTTCTGGTTAAATTTGATATTTAATTTTCTAGTTTATTACACAATTTCATATAAGGCTTCGTTATAATATATATATATATATATATATATATATATATATATGTTCTCTGCATAGAACAGATTACATTTTTCTCCATCTTGTTGTTTTGTTGTAAAAAAATTGTAATTTTCCATTATTTCATTTCGTCGCGGAATGCAATATTTTTCAAGAGAATTTAGAATTTCATCAACTGTTCGTTCCTTGATTTCAAGGATTTCAAGTAGTTTATTCCCATCACTTCCTTGTACATTTAAAAGCTGCGTACCTGAACATCTTTTGATTTTTTATTTGTTTCAGTAGCTTAGAAGTATATATGTCTTATTGTATTGTTATTTTGAAGTATACAAAGTACATTTTTTATAAAGGATTATTTATTTTAACAAAAACCATTGTCAATTCACAGGGTACATGAGAAGAGTGAGAAAAACATATTACAAAAAACATTTTAAAAGGAACAAACACACACACTTGTGTATTATCATAATATTTTATAAAAGATAACATAATAATATATCAGTGTCACCATATATACACATTATTACAATGAGGAAACGGCAAGACGTAGACAAGTAGATAGCCAAGTTAAAACAAGGATAAAAGACCAGCGAAAAACCGAATGTTTGAGTTAATAACGACACGCTGTTCATGAGGAAAATTGCGACCGAGAACTGGAAGGTACTTATACCGAGTCACATGACGTAGACATTGACGAAAGCATTGCGTAAAATGTACGGCCACGCGGGTAAATAAAAAACGTATCACATACTGAGAGAGTTATGCACGTTCACAGGAATGCACAGGACTATTAGTCAAGTTGTCACCTGTGACACGTGTGTGACAACGCACCTAGAGCTTTTTCGGGCATAAGGATGAACGTCCTACCAGCCTAAGAATAAATTGGTAACGGTGTCCCTCGACTTGATGGGACCACTACCCACAGGTCAGGGCGGAGTGCACTACATTCTGGCCCTAATGGACTCGTTTTAAAAATACACAAAATTGTACACCTTAGAGAAATCTATGATGGTTGAGATCATGAACTGAATAGTAGAAGACTACAAACCAAAAATGGGGACCCCATCGAGTATATTGAGGGACAACGGGACACACTCCAAGGATGCCAGATAGAAGAGAGAACTTCAAGAAAAGGGCATGAGGGTGAGGTATATGACCAACTATCACACCCAATCCAATCCTGTTGAAAGATATAACTGATAGATAGGGAGGATACTGAGAGCATACTGCGCCACAAAAAATACGAGATTGTCAATTTTCAATTGGATGGAGTACTAGATCAATCAAGTGAGAACCAAATTCACCGAGATGACCCCATAACAAGTAATCGAGGGGTTACTGCCACAGAGACCAATTGAGGAGGAAATCCAGTTTCCTTCTTAATCGTGTCCTCCAGAACCAGAAGAATTGGTGACCATATTAAGGGATAAGATCCGGAAAAAGGCAGAGCAAAAACAAAGAAAATCCCGACCGCAGAGAGAAGTATATAAATTCCCAGATCGGACAGCAAGTACTAATTCGTAACCATAAACTATCGGATAGTGGATAGTGAAATGAACACAAACCATGGGAACGTGCTAAAACATATCTTAGTGGAAATTGAAAAACATCCAGGAACAAAGCAGACATACACGGACAACGAATTGAACACTACGCTATGGTATATGTCAAAAAACCAATTGAGGAAAGCATATATATATATAGCACCATATACTGAGCGGCAATCACTCGTTCAGACATCGTCCGACATGATGAATGGAGCTGTATATTTGACGATTTGGACAGCAGAGAACTTACAACCAAAATCGAGGAGATGCAGTAACGGCGCAAAATCCCAATGCTAAATTGGCCTTTTTTAAGACCAACAAGTACACATCACCTAGTTGTACCAACTAGCGAACATGAAAAAACCAGGAAATGCATACCAGCCAATAACAACGCGGCAAACCGGACACAAATATAGTAGAATACCGTTAACATCGATGGAAAAGTCCGTCCAGCGCAGTCATATAGAACGCACCTACTTTAAAAATTTGCCTTTGCTGCACCTCAAGTTGACCATGTCGAGCAATCGTGCCACTAGGATACCGTGCCATCGGTTAGACTCAAAAATTGCGTCTTCGTCCTCAACATCCACCATCTATGTTTTTTACATTGCTCCTAACCTTCAACGAGCCCATAGATGCCCTGTTAGTATCCCTCGCCAGATGCCGCACCGAGACCCACCGGGGCAGACGCGCACGACGCAACGGCCATACGCTTCCTCCAATTGTCATGCCGGACTAATCTTTAAACTCATAAATCTCAAAGTCCCCTGTCAAATGATCAATCCCGTCAAATCTTTCCTCGAAAATAGGACTTTCCACGTAAGAATAGATGACAAAATATCCTAGATCAGGCTCATCAAGCCAGTATATCTCAAGACTCATGCCTCTACCCCCAGGTTTTCTCCATCTATATAAACGATATGTCAAAAATCAGAACGTCAGCATCGCTCTTTTCGCAAATTATACCCTTTTTTAGGCCTAAAGTACTACCAACAACGCCTCTACTAAAAAGTTTCATGATAAAATCAATCTCTACATCCCCTGGTTCATTAATTGGAAAATAACGATCAACCCTTCAAAAAGATAATCAATTCTATTCTCTCACAGTTTGTCACAATACTCAAACAAAATCAAATTCAACGACACCCTATAAGCTGGTCCTTCACAATCAAATACTTAGGAGTCACAATAGACAGGAAACTCAACTTCGTCACACATGTCAACAACACTACAAACAAATCTAAAGCAGCAAAAGCACTCCTATACTCGCTAATCAATTCACGCAGCCCACTTACACTCAATATCAAACATTACATTTACAAAGCCTATCATTCTATACATAGATCCTACGTGTACCACCAATCTATCTATCAAAAGTTTGTCCAAGCATCAAAAGGTACAATCAATCATCCTCAGGAAAATCACGAACAGTCCATGGTTCGTATCAAATAAAACTATTGAGAACTCTGTCTCAATTATCACTCGAATCAAAAATTCAAACCACAACCACATATCAAATATCATAAACTGTTCGTCCTCTAGAGAGCATTCCCAAAAAAGACCTCTAATTATATAACTAACTCATAATCAAATCTATCTTCTAACTAAAATCAAAAACTACCCAAGAACACATCATCTTCTCTGGAAGAAGCAACTAGCTTGATACAGAGTACCCACCATCGAAGCAAAGTAAAGCAACGGACAATTTACTTCGTTCTCTTCCTTCGTCTAATACATACTTGAACGATACAGAAAGAATACAACCACCGATCAGCTGTGCTCCGACATTCAAGTTGCAGCCATTCCACTTCAGGGAATCAGCCAAGCCACATCCTTTCTGACACAGGAGAGCCAAATAACCACAGCCATTTGATTCCAGGGAAGCCAGACCAGTCGTAGTCTTCCCAACACTTGGGAGCCGCCGGCCATCACCATCCCGACACTTAGAGCCACCCGGCATCCAAGGAGCCAATCTGCCATGGAAGCCAAGGCGACCAGGACGCTGCACACAACACCCTCGCCCCATTCCCTCTCTCTCACTGGCATAAGCTAGGACCCGGGGCATAAGTGTCCTCCTGACATTATGTACCAGGACATAAGTGTGTCTCCAGAAGGGCCTCTTGCTAAGCATATTAAAACCTCTAACATACCGAGACTTAGCGCCACGCTTACCAGCGACCGCACGCCCTCGCATTTTATATCAAAATTATATAAATATAAAGTTTTTATATTATTAAGAATAGTTTACGGATAACATTCCTTGGTCTAATTGTTTACCGTAACATCATTTATCTATTCTACCATTTAAAAATCATATTTTTTAATTGTAACTGTTATTTTGGAAATAAAATATCTGCTTAGTTATCATTGAAATACATATGTGTAGTGTGTACACCAATGTAAATAAAATAGATGTATGTCATATAAATGAGTTTATGTTGTCGGCTTAAATTCTTCATCTTAGCCATATTATAACAATCTCAGTATTAAACCGATTACATTATCGTATTAGCAAAATAAGGTTTAAAAATATATGAAATTTTATAGTAACTATATATTGTCATAAAACATACTATAATATTAGAAATATATATATTGTTTAGTAATATTATATAACGTATAATTTTATGGCGAAGTTATGAAATAGCATTAAATGATTTTCGTACGTAATTTCTTTTAAATATTTTATTATAATTATTATGTAATATAAATAAATGATATATTGCATGAATAGTGTATAAATTTATATTTTTATTTATTTGCTGGGCATCTAATAATAGACGATCTATTATTCATTGTTTATTATACATTCAATGTATAGAATGTATTACTTATTAAGCATTTCTTAAATCTACCAGTATACATGAATTTTCCTAATTAATTTAAATTCAGAATAGGGTTACATTTATTTAAAGAAAATTTGTGGCCAGGGAGACAATGTGTGAGATTATACTACTGACCAAAAGCTGACAATTCTTATCGATTTATCGATTTCAAAAACTACCAGTAATCAAAAAAAAATATTCCTGATACGACATGACATCTATTTAACTATATTAGGGTATGTGCACATTCTGTATCATCTTGTGCAAAATCTATTATTCATAAACATAGTATTTTTGAGGTTCTTTGATTTCATTCAACTAATTCCTTCAATATTCAGTTGTATAAGTCACATCCCAAAACTGAAAGCATTATATTTGATAGTTTTCTAAAGACACTACATTTTAACGGATACAGACCATAAGTTCAGGAGATGATACAAATCCGTATGTCTGAATGCCAGAGGTAATACATAAATAGCCACCCAAAATATTTTCGTACTCAGTCCACTATGAATAAATGCTCTATTATCGCACCCTAATATTATATGTTATTGGCCTTTTTTTATTTTTGTATTTATCGTTTATTTATTTACACCAAATGCCGTTAATGCAATTTCCCCATATAATATAATATAAAATTATTTTAATATTTTAAATAATATACTTGTTTAATATATACAAATAAAATAATAATTAAATATATTTTAATAATATGCACTTTTAGATTTCAAAGAACTCAAAACAAGTAAGTATTACTCTCTATATTCATTAATATTATTTCAATTAAGTTTATTTCTTAAATTTTACACAGTAGCATTGTAAAAAACGAATGATTTTACAAATATATTTTAAAAATTAAATCATATGTTTTCCTATACAAACAGATATACTTTCTGATTCGCTAGAACTTCTCTCACCTACCAAAGAACGACTACTGTTTAAAATAACCTTGCATTGACCATGTTAGCAGTAAAATACAATCTAAGAGCATCATTAGAAGTTAATATTGTTTTTCTATCTATTCAACCTCTTCAATTTGCTGGTAAATTGTTTATAAACATTTTTGCTCAAGTAATTTATGTTTTAAAATTTTGGTACAATTAAACCTATATTACTGCTTGTATAGTTTCACTACTGAATCTCATTCTATTTTAGCAATTCTTAAACTTATTTATTCACTCTTCTTCTAATTCACCATATCTCCCAACTATTTGGGGTCGGCCACCCTGGTCATACACTTTCACTTAACTCTATCTCTCGAATCTTCTTCACTTACTAATATCTTATTCATATCACTCTCCATCACATCCCCCCAGCTCTTTTTCGGTCTTCCTCTCCCCCTCTTATCAACAACATGCATTTCCCTTACTAATCTTACTGACTCAGTCTCTTCCCTCCTTAATACATGCCCGAGTCATCTTAATCTATTCTCTCCCATTTTGTCTACTATCGAAACTACCCCTATACTACCTCTGATATACTCATTCCTTAGTTTATCCTCTCTAGTAACTTCACTCATCCACCTTAACATTCTCATCTCAGTGACACTCATTCTCTGTTCTATCTTTCAACATACTGCCCAACATTTTGTTCCATACATCAATGCAGGTCTCACCACTGCCTTATAAAATTTACTTTTTAACCTAATAAGTATTCTTTTATCACACAGAATACGTGACGCTTCTCTCCACTTCGTCCATCCATACTTAATCCTGTGTTTCATATCCTCTTCGATACCATCATATTTCTGTACAACGAACCCTAATTACTTGAACCTCTCCGCTACTTTTATCGCATCCCCAATTAACTTTATTTCTAGCCTTTCCCTATTCCCTCTGTGTTCAATTTCACCAAAATCATACTCTATATATTCTATTTTACTCCTACTAATCCATACTCCTTTATTTTCCAGAGCTTCCCTCCATAATTCAAGTCTACCATTCACTTCCTCAGGACTTTCTCTTATCAATACTATATCATCTGCAAACAACATGCACCATGGTACCTCCCCCTGTATTTCCTTTGTTATCTCATCCATTACCAGGGAAAATAAGTAAGGACTCAATGCTGATCCCTGATGTACCCCTACTCTGACCCTAAAATCCTCAGTTTCTCCACACAGATTTCTCACTCCTGTACTCGGCCCTTCATACATATCTTTTATTATGTTTACATACACCTTTGGTAATCCTTTCTTCATTAATGCTCACTTTAAGATCTCCCTGGGAACCCTATCATAAGCCTTCTCTAGATCAATAAATACCATACACAATTCCTTTTTCTTTTCTCTGTACTTCTCTTTAATCTGTCTCACACAAAATATTGGCTCCATTGTTGACCTCCTACTCATATACCCAAAATCATTTCTAGTCACAGTTATCTCACCTCTTACGCTTTTATCTATTATCTTTTCCCAAATCTTCATACTGTGGTTCATAAGTTTTATCCCTCTATAATTTTAACAATCCTGTACATATCCTTTACCCTTAAATATTGATACTACACAACTCTTCCTACACGCTTCTGGAATTTATCCATCTACTAGTACCTTATTATAGAACTTATTCAGCTATTGTATACCTAAACTTCCTAATACTTTCCATACTTCTACTGGTACTCCATCCGGTCCACCGCTTTCTTATTTTTCATTTTTCTTACAGCACTCCACACTTTCTCTTCCATTATTAAATCTACCATGGTGTTATTATAATGTTTAACATTTTTATTACAAGAATTAATATGTTGTTAAAACTGAACTAGTAAAATATTAACAGTAGAATATCAATTATAGATTGGTATATAATTGGAATGTAAAGTATTTTAATATAACAATCAAAAAAAAACGGTAAGTAGATTTTAACGAAGTTTTATGACCGAAAACTATTGTTCATACTATAAAATTATAAAAATAAATACCATTGTAAAACCATATCTATATCTTCGTTAATTAGTTTTGAATATAAAATAATTTAAT